>JACEGR010004781.1:0-82409 GCA_014170235.1 Listronotus bonariensis | reverse complement strand
GTCACGTCACTTTTTCCCTACATGTCACGACTTTGACTAATCGTCACCATCACACAAATCTGAAATAATAAAAAAAAAAATAAGTTAATAAAATTACCCGTGTTATTAAAAAGAATTACTTTATACTTCCCTTCTGAATAATTAGATTTAAAGTTGACTTCACTGGTTTCAAACACTAATGTAAAACAATGAGCGCCGGGTTCTCACCTATAAACCACCACCAAGATATTCTATTACTAAGAGTCCCACTAACCTGAAACAATCGAGAAAAAATAGTAATTATACAATTTGTTATGGATTGTTTTACTTAGTGTATCTTCCTTATTATCAACTTTTTGAATATGAATATGTACGGTTAAATCTTAATAACAAAACAAAAAAAAATCTTGGCATCAAAAGCTATACCCACAAAATAATAGTTGCAGTAAGGCTAGACGCTACTTTTTTAAAAACTTTTTATTAGTATTTTTTTATATTTGAACAATCCGTTGGCGGCTAAAAGAAGCCTAAATACTCAACGTACCGTGGGTGTTCCTGCAAGCGAGGCAAGAGGAGATGTTGTTAAACACTGATACTTCTAGCTTCGTTGAAGAGTTTTTTCGTAACGCTTGTATGACGCATATTTTCCTTATCAAATAATTATCTTAATTACCGTGCAGTCAATTAAACAAAATTGCTATATTAGAAAATCATCCATTTTGTTTTTGTGCTAATGGAATGTCAGAACATGACGAAGATATTTATAATACTACTTTCTTGGACTCATTGTCGTTTATTCTGCGTCCACTGATACACGACGTTTCGGATAGTATCATATCTCAAACCGTTTCAAGTGATACCTGTTGGTCACTTGAAAACCATCGGGTTTCTTAGTATCAAATTCACCTTTAAATGACGAAGATATGGTAAAAATCCAAGGCTGTTTGGCGGAAACTCGCATCTAGAACACTTTAATAATTCTAAAGTTATTCACGATCAAAATGGGTCAGAATATGGACGGCCACCTGTATTTCATTCAGATTGTAGAAGTTATAGTTCAAGAGCCTGTGAGCTCGTTATTTTGTCAAAGGTAAAATTTTCTCAATGCATGCTCTCAACATAGGTAGAAGCGATGGAATACTATAAAGTTAGACTCATAATGGCTTTGGCAGGTACCAGGTACCAAAGGTTAATAAATGAAACTTGACTTTTATCATTTTTGTAAAAGCTGAATTTTATATATTTATGTATGCTACTTTGGTACCTATTAGTAGATGTTTCCTCAGTCGACAGACACTTCAGTTCCAACACATTGGCAGACAAACATTTTGGGTTGGTCCAATGATCCGAGGAAGTTCAATATGTCTGTTATTTGACAAGATATGTCAAAAACTCCTATATAAGGCTTTGAGGGTTTTCAAGTTGTCATGGCCCAAAAACATGTTGATGTATACAGAGTGTCCCAAAAAAGTTATTGCTTTGAGGTTATATTTTTAATTTATTTTTGGAACACACTATACATCAAAATATTTTTACTTTTTGTCATATCTTGTTAAATAACAGAAATATTGGACTTTCTCGGACCATTGGGCCTCCCAAAATGTTTGTCTGGCAAGGGGTTGGAACTGTCAAAACTGTCTGGCTACTGAGGAAATATCTTCTGATTGGTGCCTAAGTAACATATCTTAAATTTAGCTCTTACAAAATGACGAAAGTTAAGTGTCAATTAAGTAACCTTTGGTGCTTGGCACCTGCCAAAGCCACTTCATAGTTTTATAGTTTCTTACTATGTTGGAAGCATGCTCTGACAAAAATTAAAGCTTTTACAACATAATAAAGGTATGCCGCTTACGGGCTCTTACTCTATTAATAAAATTTTGCATTCATATTTTTATCAATTCCTAAACTTATATTATATACGAGTACATTTCGAAATTACATTTTGCTCAAAAATAAAAATAAGCTATGTTTAGTCTTTGAGAAAAATCATCTTTATGAAGTGTTTGGAAACTCTGTTTACAAAAATAAAATTTTCCCTTTGTGAATTAGATTTTTTCAAGAATAATTTTTTATCAATTTGTTCATTTTGTAAACCCTAACCGTGGACACTCCGTGTACATAAATTTTAAACATTTTTAAAATGTATATAAATTTGTAAATTATGGCAGACGCTCTATTATTTTAAACCGTTGACTACTTTATTGAAAGAGTAGGTATACAAGAACATTACAATATCTTACCTGTTTTAAACCTGAAGAAACCAGTGAAGCAGATGTCTACCACACTGCCCCAATCTGCTCCACTCCCTTCTCCTTCAATCCTGCTTGTGTCCGGAGCATTAATTATTATTATTTTAATTTTTCATGATCGCACTTAATTGAAGCTCCAGTTAGACAAATGCAAGAAACAATGGTTCCTTGCAATAATTTGTCCCTAGAAGCGACAATCAAACAGATCCAGAAACCAATCGATTTTATGTACTAAAAGTATGTTTTAAAGAATTAAAAATTGCAGAAAAGTTTGCTGCTCTTTAAGTTACGTTGTTAATTTGAAAATTACAATTTTTATAATATAATTTAATAGTGTGACAAGCGATTCGATACGATCAATCCGATCTTTTCCGAACGTTAGCCAAAAAAGACCGGAAAGTGTCGCGATCCATCCAATCCTTTGGGTACGTTAGACTTTGGGACTGGATCGATATACTGTCCCGATCCATCCGTTCTCTTCAGAGGTACGTTAGACTTGAAAAGACGGTACGATTCACCCGTGACTGGCTTCTGTATCTTATGCCACCCTGAAAAATACGCGCTTCGTTTAATTATGAATATTTATTTAGTTCCTTGTCAGTTCCGTTCCGCTTTTAAGGGTATGAACATAAAGGCATCGACGGTGCCCTAGGCAAGCCGGCTTGCAAGACCTTTTGACATTTGATAAGGTCAGCTTAAACGCGCTTCTAAATCTTCGACGATGATTTAGGAAACCCCCTTTAAAAGCAGAATTTGGACACACGTCACGCACTTTCCCTACATGTCACGATTTTGACTAATCGTCACCATCACACAAATCTGAAATAATAAAAAAAAATAAGTTAATAAAATTACCCGTGTTATTAAAAAGAATTAGTTATACTTCCCTTCTGAATAATTAGATTTAAAGTCGACTTCACTGTTTCATCTGGCTTGAGGTGCACGCGGATGTTTCACTAATAAAACAATGAGCGCCGGGGTTCTCACTTATAAACCACCACCAAGATATTCTATTACTAGAGTCCCACTAACCTGAAACAATCGAGAAAAAATATTAATTATACAATTTGCTATGAATTGTTTTACTTAGTGTATCTTCCTTATTATGAACTTTTGAATATGAATATGTATGGATGAATCTTAATAACAAAACAAAAAAAATCCGGCATCAAAGCTATACCCACAAAATAATAGTTGCAGTAAGGCTAGATTACTTTTTAAAAACTTATTATTATTATTTTTTTATATTTGAACAATTCACGGTGGCTAAAAGCCTAAATACTAACGTACTGTGGGTGTCTTAAGCGAGGTAAGAGGGAGTTGTTAAATATTGATATTTCTAGCTTCGTTGAAGAGCTTTTTTGTACACTTTGTTTGACGCAAATATTCCTCATCAAATAATTATCCTAATTACCGTGCAGTCAATTAAACAAAATTGCCCTATATTAGAAAATCATCCATTTTGTTTTTGTGCTAATGGAATGTCAGAACATGACGAAGATATTTAATAATACTACTTTCTTGGACTTCCATTGTCTTTTTTCTTTCACTGATACACGACGTTTCGGATAGTATATATTTCCAACCGTTTTCAAGTGATACCTGTTATCACTTGAAAACCATCAGATTTCTTAGTATCAAATTGCACCTTTAAAAATGACGAAGATATGGTATTATTATTTTTTAATCTAAGGCTATTTGCGGAAACCGCATCTAGAACACTTTAATAATTCTAAAGTTATTCACGATCAAAACGGGTCAGAATATGGACGGCCACCCTGTATTTCATTCAGATTGTAGAAGTTTATAGTTCAAGAGTCCTGTGAGCTCGTTATTTTGTAAAAGCTGAAATTTTCTCAGTGCATGTTCTCAACATAGGTAGAAGCGATGGAATACTATAAAGTTAGACTCATAATGGCTTTGGCAGGTACCAGGTACCAAAGGTTAATAAATGAAACTTGACTTTTATCATTCTGTAAAAGCTGAATTTTATATATTTATGTATGCTACTTTGGTACCTATTAGTAGATGTTTTCTCAGTCGGCAGACACTTCAGTTCCAACACCTCGGCAGATAAACATTTTGGGTTGGTCCAATGATCCGAGGAAGTTCAATATGTCTGTTATTTGACAAGATATGATCAAAAACTCCTATATAAGACTTTGAGGGTTTTCAAGTTGTCATGGCCCAAAAACATTTTGATGTATACAGAGTGTCCCAAAAAAAGTTATTGCTTTGAGGCTATATTTTTAATTGATTTTCGGAACACAATATACATCAAAATATTTTTACTTTTTGTCATATCTTGTTATGTAACAGAAATATTGGACTTTCTCGGACCATTGGGCCTCCCCAAAATGTTTGTCTGGCAAGGGGTTGGAACTGTCAAAACTGTCTGGCTACTGAGGAAATATCTTCTGATTGGTGCCTAAGTAACATATCTTAAATTTAGCTCTTACAAAATGACGAAAGTTAAGTGTCAATTAAGTAACCTTTGGTGCTTGGCACCTGCAAAAGCCACTTCATAGTTTTATAGTTTCTTACTATGTTGGAAGCATGCTCTGACAAAAATTAAAGCTTTTACAACATAATAAAGGTATGCCGCTTACGGGCTCTTACTCTATTAATAAAATTTTGAATTCATATTTTTATCAATTCCTAAACTTATATTATATACGAGTACATTTCCAAAATTATATTTTGCTCAAAAATAAAAAATAAGGTATGTTAAGTCTTTGAGAAAAATCATCTTTATGAAGTGTTAGGGAACTCTGTTTACAAAATTAAAATTTTCCCTTTATGAATTAGATTTTTTTAAGCATAATTTTTATGAATTTGTTCATTTTGTAAACCCTAACCGTGGACACTCCGTGTACATAAATTTTAAACATTTTTAAAATGTATATAAATTTGTAAATTATGGCAGACGCTCTATTATTTTAAACCGTTGACTACTTTATTGAAAGAGTAGGTATACAAGAACATTACAATATCTTACCTGTTTTAAACCTGAAGAAACCAGTGAAGCAGATGTCTACCACACTGCCCCAATCTGCTCCACTCCCTTCTCCTTCAATCCTGCTTGTGTCCGGAGCATTAATTATTATTATTTTAATTTTTCATGATCGCACTTAATTGAAGCTCCAGTTAGACAAATGCAAGAAACAATGGTTCCTTGCAATAATTTGTCCCTAGAAGCGACAATCAAACAGATCCAGAAACCAATCGATTTTATGTACTAAAAGTATGTTTTAAAGAATTAAAAATTGCAGAAAAGTTTGCTGCTCTTTAAGTTACGTTGTTAATTTGAAAATTACAATTTTTATAATATAATTTAATAGTGTGACAAGCGATTCGATACGATCAATCCGATCTTTTCCGAACGTTAGCCAAAAAAGACCGGAAAGTGTCGCGATCCATCCAATCCTTTGGGTACGTTAGACTTTGGGACTGGATCGATATACTGTCCCGATCCATCCGTTCTTTTCAGAGGTACGTTAGACTTGAAAAGACGGTACGATTCACCCGTGACTGACTTCTGTATCTTATGCCACCCTGAAAAATACGCGCTTCGTTTAATTATGAATATTTATTTAGTTCCTTGTCAGTTCCGTTCCGCTTTTAAGGGTATGAACATAAAGGCATCGACGGTGCCCTAGGCAAGCCGGCTTGCAAGACCTTTTGACATTTGATAAGGTCAGCTTAAACGCGCTTCTAAATCTTCGACGATGATTTAGGAAACCCCCTTTAAAAGCAGAATTTGGACACACGTCACGCACTTTCCCTACATGTCACGATTTTGACTAATCGTCACCATCACACAAATCTGAAATAATAAAAAAAAATAAGTTAATAAAATTACCCGTGTTATTAAAAAGAATTAGTTATACTTCCCTTCTGAATAATTAGATTTAAAGTCGACTTCACTGTTTCATCTGGCTTGAGGTGCACGCCGCGGATGTTTCACTAATAAAACAATGAGCGCCGGGGTTCTCACTTATAAACCACCACCAAGATATTCTATTACCAGAGTCCCACTAACCTAAAACAATAGAGAAAAAATATTAATTATACAATTTGCTATGAATTGTTTTACTTAGTGTATCTTCCTTATTATGAACTTTTGAATATGAATATGTATGGATGAATCTTAATAACAAAACAAAAAAATCCGGCATCAAAGCTATACCCACAAAATAATAGTTGCAGTAAGGCTAGATTACTTTTTAAAAACTTATTATTATTATTTTTTTATATTTGGACAATTCACGGTGGCTAAAAGCCTAAATACTAACGTACTGTGGGTGTCTTAAGCGAGGTAAGAGGGAGTTGTTAAATATTGATATTTCTAGCTTCGTTGAAGAGCTTTTTTGACACTTTGTTTGACGCAAATATTCCTCATCAAATAATTATCCTAATAACCGTGCAGTCAATTAAACAAAATTGCCCTATATTAGAAAATCGCCCATTTTGTTTTTGTGCTAATGGAATGTCAGAACATGACCAAGATATTTAATAATACTACTTTCTTGGACTTCCATTGTCTTTTTTCTTTCACTGATACACGACGTTTCGGATAGTATATATTTTCCAACCGTTTTCAAGTGATACCTGTTATCACTTGAAAAACATCAGATTTCTTAGTATCAATTGCACCTTTAAAAATGACGAAGATATGTTATTATTATTTTTTTAATCTAAGGCTATTTGCGGAAACCGCATCTAGAACACTTTAATAATTCCAAAGTTATTCACGATCAAAACGGGTCAGAATATGGACGGCCACCCTGTATTTCATTCAGATTGTAGAGTTTATAGTTCAAAAGTCCGTGAGCTCGTTATTTTGTAAAAGCTGAAATTTTCTCAGTGCATGTTCTCAACATAGGTAGAAGCGATGGAATACTATAAAGTTAGACTCATAATGGCTTTGGCAGGTACCAGGTACCAAAGGTTAATAAATAAAACTTGACTTTTATCATTCTGTAAAAGCTGAATTTTATATATTTATGTATGCTACTTTGGTACCTATTAGTAGATGTTTTCTCAGTCGGCAGACACTTCAGTTCCAACACCTCGGCAGATAAACATTTTGGGTTGGTCCAATGATCCGAGGAAGTTCAATATGTCTGTTATTTGACAAGATATGATAAAAACTCCTATATAAGACTTTGAGGGTTTTCAAGTTGTCATGGCCCAAAAACATTTTGATGTATACAGAGTGTCCCAAAAAAAGTTATTGCTTTGAGGCTATATTTTTAATTGATTTTCGGAACACAATATACATCAAAATATTTTTACTTTTTGTCATATCTTGTTATGTAACAGAAATATTGGACTTTCTCGGACCATTGGGCCTCCCCAAAATGTTTGTCTGGCAAGGGGTTGGAACTGTCAAAACTGTCTGGCTACGGAGGAAATATCTTCTGATTGGTGCCTAAGTAACATATCTTAAATTTAGCTCTTACAAAATGACGAAAGTTAAGTGTCAATTAAGTAACCTTTGGTGCTTGGCACCTGCAAAAGCCACTTCATAGTTTTATAGTTTCTTACTATGTTGGAAGCATGCTCTGACAAAAATTAAAGCTTTTACAACATAATAAAGGTATGCCGCTTACGGGCTCTTACTCTAAATAAAATTTTGAATTCATATTTTTATCAATTCCTAAACTTATATTATATACGAGTACATTTCCAAAATTATATTTTGCTCAAAAATAAAAAATAAGGTATGTTAAGTCTTTGAGAAAAATCATCTTTATGAAGTGTTAGGGAACTCTGTTTACAAAATTAAAATTTTCCCTTTATGAATTAGATTTTTTTAAGCATAATTTTTTTATGAATTTGTCATTTTGTAAACCCTAACCGTGGACACTCCGTGTACATAAATTTTAAACATTTTAAAATGTATATAAATTTGTAAATTATTTGTTAAATTAGTACTTCTTATGCAAAATAGAAAATATTATTAACACAAATTGGATACGAAATGAAATAGCACTGATAGAATTTACAGACAGTAAATCGGTAACCAAAAAAAAAAAAAAAAATGTTTTAGATGGCATATATTTAAGCACTATAGGAAAAGCGCCCCAAACTAAGAATTTAAATTGCAAAATTGTTAATAAAAAATCGATAAATAATTATAAAGTACCAGCGTTATCAGATGCTTTATTTTTTTTTAACCGTTGACTACATGAATGAGTAGGTATACAAGAACATTACAATATCTTACCTATTTTAAACCTGAAGAAGCCAGTAAAGCAGATGTCTACCACACTGCCCCAATCTGCTCCACTCCCTTCTCCTCCAATCCTGCTTGTGTACCGGAACATTAAATATTATTATTTTAAGTTTTCATGATCGCACTTAATTGAAGCTCCAGTTAGACAAATGCAAGGAACAATGGTCCCTTGCAATAATTTAGTCCCTAGAAGCGACAACCAAACAGATCCAGAAACCAATCGATTTTATGTACTAAAAATATGTTTTAAAGAATTAAAAATTGCAGAAAAGTTTGCTGCTCTTTAAGTTACGTTGTTAATTTGAAAATTACAATTTTTATAATATAATTTAATAGTGTGACAAGCGATTCGATACGATCAATCCGATCTTTTCCGAACGTTAGCCAAAAAAGACCGGAAAGTGTCGCGATCCATCCAATCCTTTGGGTACGTTAGACTTTGGGACTGGATCGATATACTGTCCCGATCCATCCGTTCTTTTCAGAGGTACGTTAGACTTGAAAAGACGGTACGATTCACCCGTGACTGGCTTCTGTATCTTATGCCACCCTGAAAAATACGCGCTCCGTTTAATTATGACTTCGGGTAGTTCTTTGTCAGTTCCGTTCCGCTTTAAAGGGTACGAGTATAACGGCATCTACTGTGCCCTAGGCAAGCCGGCTTGCAAGACCTGTTTGACTTTCGATAAGGTCAGAATTACCGCGCTTCCAAACCTTCGACGGTGGTTTAGGAATGCCCCTTAAGAAGCAGAATTGGCACCACTTTATAGATTGTATAGAAGATTTAGGTTGATCCATGGACCAGAGATCTTCAGCTCCACTAAATTTGCAATCTGGAACAGAAAATAAAAACATTCAGTAATTTGTTAAAAAAATCGTAAAGGGACAACGAATACAATGTAGTACATTAGGTGTGCAACAAATGGAAAACCTTTTTATTTGCAATATGTCAGAAAACGAATAGCTTTTTAACAGAGATAATTTCCGTTAGATCGTGTTATTTTTGGCCAAGGAGTTGGTGGTAACATTTTGTACAGACCTTTTTGAGACACTCTGTATAAGTTAAATTAATCGTTTTGAGGCACTTTAAATTTAAAATTTTGCCATTCATACTATAATGTAATTATAATTGTTTTGGTTCTAGTAATACTAGCTTAGTTTAAAAATTATAATATACTTAAATTAAAAGTAGTAATTTTTTTTCGTTACTCTTTATTTAAAAGTTAGGTAGGTATAATAATTTGATACTTTCAATGTGTGCAAGGCTTTAAGTTGGAATCAAAGGCAATGCTTTAAATTTAGAAGTTACATGGAGAAAGGGGATTCCTCAAGTTTATTACATTTTTATTAAAAATATAAATATGTGTTTATCATTATCATTCCTACCTTGGAATGCCACATTGCTTTTTATTACAATCTATATTCTCAAAAAGTTGACTAAATGGTAAATGCGCATCCATATGATCTTTCCCACACATCACTTCTTCGACTGAATAGAGGGCATACCTTCAGGTCGATCCAGAGACCAGAGACCTCCAGCTTCGCTACATTTGCAATCTGAAACAGAAAATAAAAACGTTCAGTAATTTTTTTAAAAGAAACTTTAATTCCCTTATGGGACTACGAATACAGTGTGGTACATTAAGTGTGCAACAAATGGAAAACCAGTTTATTTAAAATTTGTCAGAAGACGATCTTCTTAACTAAGATAAATTGGAGGCTCAGGAGTTTGTGGGATTCTTCAACTTAATTGTTTATTGCATTTTTAACAAGAAAAATAATAGTGTTTATAAATTCCCACGTTGGAACGCCACATTGCTCTTTACTAGAAACTATATTCTAAAAAGGTTAACGTAATGCTAAATTGTCATCCATAAGATCTTTTCCACACATCACTTCATATCGACTGAATAGAAGGCATACCTTCAGGTCGCTCTACGTATCAGAGATCTCCAGTTCCACTACATTTGCAATCTGAAACAGAAAATAAAAACATTCAGTAATAATTTGTTTAAAGAAGAATAAATTTACTAAAGGGACTACGACTATACTCTGGTACATTAAGTGTGCAACAAATAGAAACCCATTTTATTTGCAATTTGTCAGAAAAATTTATCTGTTCTAAAAGTTGGTGCATGGTCTCAAACTGTATTTGTAGTACAGGGTACGTCAACAAACAAAAAACATTTTAAGAGTAAAGTACCAGAATTGCTAAAAACAAACCAAAAAGTTTAATAGAAAAGTTATTTAAAATCAAAAGTTATGCCCAAATATGAAGTCATGACCTCCTATTCCGATTTTAATTTTTTTTTGGAAATTTCAAATTAACCCTATATGATACAAATTTTTAGTATTCTTAACTAATATTTCTTTAAGGCAGTACCAACCAACTAACATTTAAACAAATTTAATTAAATAAAATTACATTTGTAATAATTAAGAAGACGTATTTTTTTAACTAACCGCTAATTTCAAGTTTGTTGCAAATTTGTTTATAGGACCCTAAAATTTCACAAATACATATGCTTGGGAATAAGGCAAATATAATATAAATAATAATAAAATGTCCATAAAAAAATACCTCTTATTTACCGTACAAAATAGTTTGTTTCAAATACTTTTAAAAGCGAAAAACAGATAACTTAAAATTAAAAAATAATATACAGGGTGTCCGGAAAGGTGAGGTCATTAATAGTAGGGTAATTAAGTGATCCAAAATAATGTTAGTACTTCATATAAAAAAAGTTCTATCGCACTTCGTTAGGGGATATTTCTTGACCTTTAAAAGTTGGAATTAAAAAAATCAATTACAACTTTTAAACTGTTGCCACAGTACCAATGGTAATTGAGCAAATAAATAACCTTATACTTATGCTTTTTTTCATAGGGAAACGGCTGTTTGGTAAGTCGGAATTATACAGGGTGGGACTTGATCATTTTTTTATATTTTATGTATTCATTTTTGATACAGGTTACAAATTTGACATTTTGTTTTAGACCATTTAATTCCTAATTTGAATCAATATCTTGAGAAAAAATTATAAAATGTGGTAAAATTATTACAAATTATATTTGTTAGCCTCTTAAACCTGATAATACCGATAAAAACTGTTTTTTTTAAATATAATTTTACTATCATTTTAATAATTTTCCTAAAAAAAATTGAATTTTTATTACATAGAAAATTCTGGTTCTCTTGATTAAATGCGATTTAATGAAAAACGTTTGAAGATATTGTTTTTAATAAGATTTACTTTTTTTTGTACAAAAATGATGAATGAACAAAAGATTTTGAAGCTCATATTTCCGAATCTGTTAGAGGAAATTATTTTGAATTTGGTAAATTCTTAATGGTCTTTAAAATATTTTTTTCTTAGAAGTTAAAGATACAGGGTGTTTTATTTTTAAAATGCCATTTTATTATTGCATTCCTGACGATGGCTATATTTCCGAAACTATGAGAAAATAAATATGTCAAGTGTTGTATTGTTGGTAATTTTCTAGAAACCTGCGGAAACTCCGATTTTAACGAAATTTCGTATACAGGGGGTTTTTGGTGCGCTGATCACGAATCTGAAAGATTTTTTTGGGGAAACGTTTCGTTCTCGAGATATTCATCATTAAAGTTCAAATTTGAACTAAGCTTAGTTTCACTATATTCCCCTTCTTTTGCACATAATTCTTGATTTAAAGCTAAAGTGTCGCACAATATTCGTTTTTCTACGTTTTTACATTATTTTTACATTAAATTGCGTGGCTTCTCTTTGATAATGCGGCAACCATACATACACATAGAGCTTCATGGCACACTGGGATTAAAATGAGTCAAAGTATAGCTATGCAATTTAATGCAAAAATAATGTAAAATACGTAAAAAACGGGGTTTTAAAAGGTGAAAATCAAATATTGTGTGCCATTTTAGCTTTAAATCATAGACTTGTGTGCAAAAAGAAGGGGGAATATTGTAAAAATAGGATTAGTTTAAATTTCAAATCTGAAAATTCTCAAGAACGAAACATTTCCGCCAAAAATTCTTTCAGATTCGTGATCAGCGCCCCAAAAACCCCCGTATACCAAATTTCGTCAAAATCGGAGTTGCCTGCAGGTTTCTAGAAAATTACCTTTTTTATAATATTTTTACTTAAAAAGTGAGAAAAATGTTTATACTTTTGATGCTACCTCTTTACTTCCGAATTCATAAATTACCCGAAATATAACGCAGTATAAATAGTTTTGTTATTAGGATAAGGCGTACCATCATGTAGCATTATAGTAGTAAAAAGTACAAAACATTGTAGTATACAACTGGCTTAAAAATTCGACAATTGTCTCGAACTTTGTAGCAACGCCCTGGTATACAAGGGTTTTTGAGAGCGCTAATCACGAATCTGAAAGAATTTTCAGTCGGAAACGTTATTTGCATCCCATAAGCCCACGTATCCTAAAATTGGTCGAAAATTAGCGGTGTCGTAACTTTCGAGACAATACCCAAAAATTCGAAAAATTTGCTTTTATACAAAACATATTTTATTACTTACCGTGCTCATAATTTATCAAACATAATTTGGAACCTTTATTATTTCCAAAAAAATGTTTTTAAATCTATAACGCTCCACTTTTACCTAACCCCAAAACTGCTGATATTTTTTAAAATTATTTCATTCTAGAACTGGTTAGAGCCAAATAGGATGTTGTTATAACTAAAATGGGAAATTTCACTGGATAATCACATTTCTATCTTTATATTCCTATTATTTTTATTTAAGAAACAACATTTCAAACTAACTTTTACTTACTTTAGTTTAAAACAAAGCACAAACTTATTTGGACATGTTATGTTCCTAGAAAGAAGACGCCCGAAACAAATGAATAGCGGCAAGCGCCAACTTCTTAAATTTTAAAACTTGATATGACATTAGCTGTGTTCGCGAGTCTAGTAATGAACCGATTCTGAACCAGAACCGAACTGGTTTAGAATTGTTTTAAAGCACATGTGTAGTTATTTATTAGTTCGGAATTTTTATTTACCGCGAACGATTTTCTATACAGCTGAGGATGTATTCTAACCTAGCCTTTTGGTTAGGATTTTTCATGGTTAAATTGGATACTATACAAAAAAATAAAATTCAAACGAAAAGGTACTTAAATTGTTCTACTGTTCAATGCCACTCGAGGTCTCTCGGCGGAAGACGAGGAATTCCTGCCTCCTCTCGTTTTTAACATAAGTATGTGTATTTAACTAAAGATAAAGTTCAAACAACAAGAAAAGGTCAAATCTTGTAATATTGTCTAAATTTTTTAATTAAATCTTTATTTATTTTATTGCATACATACATTCATACGAAATACAATTAAAAATCCTTTGTTTATATACGCTCAGAATCACAAAAATATAAAAAAAATATTCAATCAGGTATAACAACCCGCATTAAAAGTGGCAGAAACAAATAAACTGTAATACAACGGTTTATTTCTGTAGCACAAAAACAGAAAACAGCTGACCATGTCGACAATGCGCATGAAATTCCGAACTGAACTTTTAGTTCCAACAAAAATCCCAGGACTGCTAATCAGGTTACGAACCGGTAACGAACTGATTCCATTGTAACCCGCGAACACAGAAAGAACTGTTACTAAAAATTCAGGATTTTACTAACCGCGAACGCTGCTTTTTTCACTGCAGCATGCGAATAGTCCCAGAACCGGTTCAGAATCGAACCCGCGAACAAAGCTATTAAAGTGCGTTTAAACGTTTTTTTTTTATTGAAGCCTTGTTGTATATTTTAGTAAAGTTAAAAAAGACAAAAATCAAACTTAGTTTAGGTTTTTTTATGCAAAAACAATCCAATCTTTTTGTTGTTTGAATAAATTTAGTTAGTACGCTTTACAAGATATTTATAAAACCTAATTGGAAATACAAATTATGCTTGTAAGAATACAAGCACCGGTAAATATTATAAAAACAAAGTATAAAAATCGCAGTACCTGTATAGCTCTTCGTCACTTTCCATTTCCTTCATCAGTATCACTTTTTTACACACTTTTTACTTAAATTTTGCTATTTTTGCACATATATTAAGGCACATTTTAAGTTACATATATTTCGATGTCACTTCTTCGCTTCCGAATGTATAAATGACGCGCAAAATATGTATAACGAATCATATGCCTTGCCACCTTATGTAATAATGTTTTGCTTTTGCTAGCAATATATTTTATTGCAAAAAAACTGCACTATACAGTTTGTCCAGAAATACGAAGAATATAATTGATTTTACTTATACAAGGTGTCCTTTAATTAATGGTACACAAAAACCAAAGATTTTTATGCCAAAATATTAATATTAAACCAAACAAACCTAAATATATTAAAAAGTTGATAATAAGTAAGATACACGTTGTTAAAGTAAAAAAAAATCATACAGGGTGTTCATTTAAAAACTTACCATCTAAGTTATCTGTGAAATGAAACGGACTTGAGAAAATCGTCGAAACACATCAAGATATTTATTAAGGGGGAACGTTTTTTAGGAAAAATTGGATATAACTTTACCGCCTTGACCTTCAGGGCTACCACCCCAAAACTCTTAAATGAGAAGGGGGTCTTGTGGCACACCATTTAAAAGCTTCTGACGAGTACTTTATAACCCTAGAATATAAATTCAATATCATCACCCACTACAAAATGGCGGTACTTTAAAAATTACCCAAATACCTGATTGGGATGGCCGTATTTCCAAAACTAATAGAGTTAGATGTACTTAATCTGGCGGTATTAAAAACAGTACTTTTATATTAAAATTATAGAAATTGCAAAGCTCGATTCGTGTGCCAAATATCAACTAGATTGGTTAAAAAATAAATGCAATCTGGCGAAAAATCAAAAATAAAAATTAAACTTTTAATCCCTGTAACTTGGTAACCAGGAGATTTCGACATTTTGTCAAAGGACTTCCTAACATTATTTTTCATTGAAGAATGACCCTTTAAAATTTCCTAACGCATTTTCCGAACACCCTGTATATTTTCAAAAATTGGTATGTAGTGTACTCATATATTAAAAATAATGTAATATATATTTTTTTATTTTAATTATTTAAAATGGCGGCTGTACGCTAAATTCTTCTATGAAGGTCGGAACAAGACTTTTTAAATTGGCGGACACTTTAGCATCTGTTCTAATGATTTGAAAAATTAAAAACTATTTTTTTGTATTTATTAATGACATAAGTTGTCCTGTTGTCTGAACCTAAAAAATATAAAAAAATTCGCAACAGACAATGCTTGAAAAAATATAATTTATTTTTGGCTCAATTTTTTCAACGTTTTTGCTGGTATTTTCTTAGTTTTTTTTAATTAATATTTTTATTGGCGATACTAATGATAATATACAGGGTAGGATAAAAAGTATATATTTTTTTAATCGGTAAAGATACACTAAAAAAACGACTAGTACCTGTTTAAGTTACAAGCAGTTAGCTGCATCTTGCCGCTCAAACAACGTACGGCAGAGAGAAAAAATAGGTCTAGTACCTTTCTCTCCCGTGATCCTGACTTGTTTTTTTGGACCACAGCGGAAGTGCGCTTTTTCAAATAAAAAAGAATTTTTAAAACCGATTCACAAACGCCGGAGTAATACACCGTAACATACACAAAAAAAACATACAGGCGGATTGAGAACCACCTCGTTTTTGAAGTCAGTAGAAAAAAATCTACGTACTACTAGTTAGTCGACCCCCCCATTGTAATTTCTTGTTGCTAAAAAAATGAAAAATCTTGTTATTTTAACCATATTAAGAAAAAAATTGTATTTTTAAAAATAAAATACGACATGAAATTATAAGTCAAATCAAATATGTAGTTGTCAGTGTTATCTTTGGTTAAAGATATACATAATTTTAGACATATTTATAGTTTTATTTAAAAAAAAAATGTAAAAAAATATTTTTGTTTTAGGTTACAATTTGATCAGACAGCAAGAAATCGGATGCGGGAGAAAGTAACTGCCAGTTTTATATTTAAAGATAGAAAGTGTTCATATCCTAGAAGGTAAGGTAGAGAAGTATAAGTATTTTTATAATATTGGTGTACCTGAAATATCCATCTAAATTACAATCATTTAGGCTCTCCGCACATGGATCGGTGAGATTGCGACATGGAAGCGATTTTTGCAGACTTCGACAGCACGTAGCCATATTAGCGTGTCGGATGTGAGCAATCCGCGTCCTTTAATAAACCAATGCAATACAGAACCGTTTTATATTTTGTTAACACATTGTTTGATTCATATGATTGTGTCTGGTTTTTACACGGAAAAATTAGTGTTACGTTAAGAATTTTTGGACTGAAGATGGATTTGTTTAATATAAGATTTGTGAAGGAAATTAAAAACATCATATTTTTGTCTGTAAAATAATGTTCAGTAGGTTTTAGGGTTTTGCGTACTTGTCTTAAAGAGCTCTATTATGGCCCTCTTTGATCCCGTGGGTTAATCCAAAGGGGTAGTTTTTGCCCGTCGCGGCCGGGTTCGGTGAACATCGGCGCTCTCCAATCGACCTAATGATTTCACTGGCTGAGAATATAGAAAAAATTTACCATTAAGGTCGGTCCTTACATAACCGCAACGAGCCAGTGGCCGTGCGTTTCTCTGGTGAAATGTTGGGGGATTCGGTACAAAAAGTTTTGTGTTTCATCAAACTGCAGTAATATGAGTCAATTATACCACGCTTAAAATTACACCTAATTATAAAATAAATCTCGTCTGCGACGCATTTTTAATTAATCACTTTGCATCGAACTTGTGATGTTTATAGTTTATTTGATTTATCGAAAAATTAGTTAAAAAAAAAACTTATAAAACAAAAAATAACAATGTATTCGTAAGTTTTACTTACATATTATTCATAAGATGTAACAATAAAATTAATTTTACACTTTTTTATACTTATTAAACCACTTTTTCTTATATTGTTTGTTTACAACTAACCTTTAACCACTAACTTATAACTTTTTTACGTAATAAACTAAAATAAAAGGTGATGGCCGCAAACTCAAAGCTTGGTTCGGCGAACATTGGCGCTATCCGATCTACGTATGATTTCATTGGCTGGACATGTTTCAGACCGTACGAAACATGGTCATGCTACGGTGCGGATCTTGTGGGACATCGGTGCGGTTATGTGTAGCCAGACTTTTACCTATACTACACTCAAAGTTTGGATAAAAAGGAACAGAGATTAGTAGAAAAATCTGTTTTATTTCAACAAATAGATATATGTACATACATAAAACAATAGATTTAGCTTGACAAAAATGCTTTTTATATTTTTAAGGACATTTTGAATTTTTCCGAATTAATTTGCCCCACTTTCCTTTATCACCGTGAATTCGGACTCGGTGCGGTTATATGTGGCCCGACCTTTAAACGTATGCTCGTCTCTGTACGGTTTTCGCCACTTCAAACACGAATATATGCGTACATACTGTCGAAAGCTTGTTGAATTTCTGTCTCGCCGTTGTTTAACCGACCCATGTGCCTTTCTACATTGGTATCCCTAACAAACTTTTTTTTTCAGTGTTTCTCATCCTTTTTGGGCGATTATGTAAGGTTAAGACAGAACGTTCAGTGGAAAAAGATGAGTTTAGAAAATAACGACCAATATGTAGTGTTTGCTGATATTATTAATAAAATTGCTAGGTCTAGTGGAAAGGTAAGATATATTACAGAAAATTAAAATATACTATCCATTACAAAGCAGTTAATTGAACATTTCTTTTACTCTTTCTAGGAAACGTTTTGAGCTACTTAACAAAATTTTTTTATATACATTATTGTATACCTATTTCGAATTGTTTGATGTTTCTGTATAAACGTTTATCCGCCTCAAAAGGTTCATACCGATCCGTCACCACATCCGTACATCCAGGCATTCTTTGTCTAATCTCTATCTGTTAGTGTTCTACACGTGTTAGGCCGTCTCTTTTCCACGCATTACCTATGAACCTTTTGAATTGGCTGGACGTTTATTATTTATTTTACCGGGTGTTTCTCACAAGGGGTTCTCCTCTATAACTTTTTACATTTTAAGATAGAATCATGAAATTTGCTATATCGTTATTGGACGTAATTTTGGATTGGTTGATCTATTCACGAGCTTTCTATTACTTACGGTTTAACCAGAAATGACTGCTTCTTTCAAATTTTAAACGGCAACACTGGTATACTTGATCTTATTTCAATAGAATATGACATTCTGAATACAATGGCACCTCACGTGAAATTTTTTCACATTTCTGCTGTCAAAAATTTATTTTTTAAAATACCAATTTAGAGTGCCATAATTAAGCTAAAATGGTTTATTTTAAGTATAGTAGCCATGGAAAAATACATTTAACTGTCTTTTGTATTTTACGACTTCTCAGGGCGCAGTCAAAGTTTGCAAAATCCTATTTATGGTCATAACCGCGAAAGGATCTTAATTTAATATTGGATTGAGGCGCCAAAAGCTCCGTCCATTTTAATGCATCTAAAGAGAGTCATCTAATACTCATCCACTACTTATGAGCGGCCAAGTTTTACAGAGCAAAGACACCTTCAATCTTGTGGGCGTCACATTTGAAAGTAACCTTAACTGGCATAAACACATTGTATCTATAGCCACGGCGCTTCAAAAAAGCTTTGATTTCTCTTTCGAGCCATAAAAATTTTTCCCTTCTAATTTATACACTTTATATGTGTCCCAAATCAGACCTCCCTTGAAATATTGTTCTCATATCTGGGGCATGGCGTCCCCCACAATCCTAAGCATTCTTGATTCTATTCAAAGAAGAGCTATTCGTCTCATTAATGATCCTTCACTTACAGAAAGGCTTCCCTCTCTTGCCCATTGTCGGGCCGTGGGGGATTTATCGCTTTTTTATACCTTATTGCAAATTTGGACATTTAATGATGATATGGCCCCCTCGGAAAGTTGATATGTCCCCCCCAAATCCCAAGTATTTAAGTCCCGTGTCAACAAACTCCCTCTTACCTCGCTCAAGACGAAGTTTGTCCAAAGATAAAAAAAACTCCTTTTTTCAAATGGAATGAGGGTGTCTTGTTAGCATACCCTAAAAAAGGATTTTATTCAGAATAATTTGATACCACATAGGCGGTATTTTGTTATTATTAAATTCATAACCTTGCCATAAATCGATATTATTTTTTTAGTATAATGGTTAGTTTATAATTATTTTGTTACATGATTTTTGGATACAAACCTTTTCCAAAATACGGCCTATGTGGTACCAAATTATTCGGAATAAAATGGTCTTTTAGGATAGGGTAACGAGTCACCCTCGTTTAATTTAAAAAATTAACCATACACCATAAATAGGAGTTGGAAACTCCTCCGAGAAGTTGTAAAAAAACAAAAAGACAATTAAATTCTTTTTCTATTGCTACTTGACTTAAAATAAACCGTTTCAACTTAGTCATGGCACTCTAGATTTGAATTTTAAAAATTCATTTTTGACAGCAGAAGTGTCAAAAAAACATTAGGTGTCATTGTATTTAGAAAGTCATATTCTAGCGAAATAAGATAAAATACACCGTTGGTGCCATTTAAAATTTAAAAGTACCAGTCATTGCCAGTTAAACGAAAAGTAATAGAAAACAAGTAAATAAATCGATCAATCCACAATTATGTCAAATAACGATATACCAAATTTCATATTTCTATCTTAAAAGGTAAAAAAGTTATAGGAGAGAACCACCTGTGAGAAACACCCTGTGTACTATAGTGACACTTTACAGTTTATTTTATTGAGTTATCGTCAATATTATCTATTAGAATATTTCTATTTTAGTTTGTTCCTATTCTGTTGGTGATATCGACAAGATCGATGCTTATTCTGGACCAAAGAACTTTGCAAATTAAGTATAGAGTACCTGCAACTGAGATATACAGAATGTCTTTATCTCCTTTTTTAGATGATGTGGCTGTCGTACATGTGAAAGCGGTAAGTATTGATAATTTCTGTAAAGAAGCTAGACACGTGTAGAGAGTATTGGAGATTATAGAAAAGTTTATACAATAATATTGATCATTATGCCGTTTTTTTTTATTAACAATCTTTCTCCATATGTTGTGATTTTAGCAAAAAATTGCTATTTAGAAATTAACCTAGTATATCCCAAGAAGTCTTTTGCCTAACTAACTTCAAGTTGTAGATATTAGATTCGATACTGTGTCCAGTGGCGTAGATAATATTTTCAAATTACTACTTATATCTAAATTCCACCGTCATATATCCTTCTATCGTAATTAGAAATATTAAAAGAATTCTCCGAAAACTTTTTGTTTTATTTACAATTAACATTGTGCTTTTTAGTTGAACGACCTTTTATAATAATTTCTGTAGTTTGTACTTGTTAGAATGTAGGTTTATCACATTGCTCGATATTATAATGTAGAAATTTTAAATGTATGATACTTAGAATTTATGATTTTAGATATTAGTTATGCTAATATACAGTGGCGGCTCGCGGGTCTAAAAACAGGTGTAGTGCAGCATGGGAAAAAAAGCGCATTCACTATTTTAGCAAAATTAAAAATAATCAACTATCAAAAGTCTAAGTAAAAAGTCTTAATATCTAAACTTCTCAAATTTTATACACCAAATCAATCCATCTATCTTTTAATGCAGCAGATTTATCAATTATATCTTCATAAAATGGTTGAGTTTTTATTAGTTCCTGTAGAAGCTCCTTTTAAATTGAAATATTGGCCAAAGATAAAGGTCTATCTTGGAAAATAGAAAGTTTTTAAACGCTTAAGACAAGAAAAACTCCGTTCCACTGACACGCTTGTCGACAGTATCGTTAAAATTAGCGAAAAAAGTTTATACGCCTCGGTAAAAATGTCTTTATTTGCGCCAACTTGTTTCACTAACTGCTGCAATGAAATATTTCTATAACTTTCATCAGCAAATATTAGGTCAAGTTTATTTTTGAGCCGCTGATTTTTTGAAAATGATTTGGCATATATCTCCAATAAATTTTGAAAAGAATTAGTGGAAAAAGTTTGGTTATACTGGCCAAACTTTGCAGTATCAGCAAGACAAAGAAATTGTAGTTTGTAACAATCTTCGAATTTTACGTCCATTTCCATCAAAATACATATGATCTAATATTTTATAGAGAAGTGCTCTGTACTGTCCTTTAATTTCTACCTGTGAAAAATCACTGGCGCGAATAATACTTAAACGGAAACAACCGAAATAATACGTAAAAACCAACGAAACGACCAAAACCTATACTATCTTTTTAAGGCTAGCGATTTACCAAGCAATACACCTGATACTCCTACCCGCGATTCTGGCCACCAGCAAGTATAACGTTGTCATGGCAACGGAGGCTTTTAGCCTTCGTGGTTTGTCCAAAGATAAAAAAAAAAACGGAACGTCAAAGCGTAAACAAAACCCCGCATGTGGTGTATACTTCGGTCCGTTTTATATTTACTAATACACTTGCTATCGCGGATTGCGATGTCGCGTTGCCGAAAGCGGAGGAAAGCGACTCGCGCCAGGGGTTAATTTATATGCTTGATTTTTCATGGCGAATTTTACAAATAAAGAATAGAAATGAGAAAAAATGAATTGAATAATGGTAATATGTTTTTTTATGTTTTATTATTTATTTTTGGTGAAGTGGCACTTCACTTACTACACCTGAATAGCCGCCACTGCTAATATATGGTATCAAATGATTTTAAAAGGGACTTAAAAATATATTCTAACTAGCTGACCCGGCAAACGTTGTTTTGCCATATAAGTAATTTCTACCCTAAAAATTAAAAAAATGTTAAGGGTGGACAACCCTTATGACTAAGGGGTATGAAAAATAGATGTTGGCCGATTCTCAGACCTACTCAATATGCTCACAAAATTTCATGAGAATCGGTCAAGCCGTTTCGGAGGAGTACGGGAACGAACATTGTGACACGAGAATTTTATATACACGTTCGGCGGTTGAAAAGTTTCGAATATGATTTTTAGGCAATGTGTAGGAAAAAGACGGAGTAGAGCGAGAACAAAGTTTTGGCTCCACCCAGGGCGGCTATCGCGTCGTCGTTGCGCTTATCAGTCCGGTCAAAGTTCGGTTGCAATTCTTCGCATACCAAGTACGTGTTACCGATCATGTTTACAATTTATTTTAACCTTTGGTACGAAGGCGGATACAGTAATAGCAGTACGGGGAATCGGCGTCGCTATCGGTGGGCGGTTACCTATGCAGTCGTTCTCTGTCTACTCTCTATCTATTAGTGTCTAATACATTAAAACGCAATCCGTTAGATTCAACTCGCCAAACCTGTATAAGATTAATTTGTTCTTTGTAAATCCCAATTTTATTATTTTGTTTTATTAATCAGTGTTATATTTTTATAAATATGTTTGTAAGATTACTATACTGAATGTTATTTTTCCATAGTTCACAATATAATTATAGTAGCTTAAGTACACTATAAATAGGCATAGTTGAACCGCTATTTATCCCAGCTTCTTATCCCTTTGCTAGTCGTCAGTAGTGAATGCCGAGACATCTAGCGTCACTTCTGATACTCCGGGCTGCCTATTTCAGAGCGATCTAAGCAAGAAAAAGGGCGATTTTGTTTTTCAAACCGGCCACGTGATCGAGATCGTCACGAAGTTGTTTTTGGTCGTCCAGAATGCCACTGGAAAACCGCCGGAAGTGAACATTACAACTGAGTAAGTAAAAGTTTATGGATTAGTTTACTTTTAAGTATTTCGGCTTGACAAAAGTCGAACGTGCATATTATAAGAAGTTAAGAGAGAAAAGAGTTTTTAATACAAAGGTATGATTTCAATTTTAGTTATTTCACTTTTTCATACTGTTTTTTAGAGTTTAACCAAAGATAATTGTAGTTTCACTATAGACTCCCAGAACACAGTTTGGACGCTGGCTTGGCTGAATTTATGAAGCGGCAAATTATACGTACTGTTTACGTGTGTACTCGATGGATACCCGCTTCATAATTTCCACGAAGCGAGCGTCCAAGCTGATGACCAAAAATTTAGCGTTGTTCTGGGTGTCTATAGTGAAACTACAATTTGTCTTTGGTTTAAATTTGTCCAGGTAAAAATATAAAGCAATATTCATTTTAATAAATTAACCAAAAACTTTTTGGCGAAAATTTTGTTTAAATCTTTGAGGACCGACACTTCTGTCTTTTACCATGCTAGTATGTGTATGTACATGACTACATGTACAGGGTGGGCCAAATTACTCACTTTTATAAGAAAGAAACTTATATTTCTCGATGCTTTACACAAAAACTGACCCCCGTTTGCAAACCTCAAATTTCAAGCCAAACCTACTGGTTAAAACCGCAATTCGCCATCTTGCGTCGTTTACTCGTTACAGCGTTATTTCTTAATTTCTTGCGTTTACTTCAATTCTTTATAACGTTCTTATTTTTAAAGATTTTTTTTAACACTGTAGAAACATTTTTACAGCAACTTTTTATGCTTTTTATTTTTTTCTAATATGGCGCATTTTTGACTTTAACTGGAACAGCCTGTATATTTCTTCAGTTTTGAAATGGTTGAAACATCCCTTTTCACCCTGTATTACATCCTATATTTTTTCAAACCGTTTCTGAGATATTGCATGTTTTGTCATTTATTGCTGATATTGGCTACAAAGGTGGCCATAAAAACAGTAATCATGTTTTACCTGAGGCAATGTTATTTTTGTAGTTTATTGATTGTAATGGAGAAAACCATTTATCATAATAATTTAATAATGCAAATAAAGGTAAAGAATAGTCCTGTATTAAGAGTAAATTAATTTATTTCGTTGATGTTTTACTCTACAGCGTGTTTCTTAATAAGAATTTTGTTCTGACTAAACATTTGTGCCCAGTTTTACAATTGCGAGTTTAGGTTCAGTTATTAAATTATATTGCCGTCACTATTGTCATTTACATACTTGACAGCAATATATTTTAAATGGATAGGTTCATGTACCAGGAGTTCAACTGAACTCGCAATTGTAAAACTGTGTTTTAGTCTTACTACCTTACAATAACATTCAGAACTAAATATGGCAATCTCCAAAACTAAGTATCAGAAGCGGCAGTTTTAAACTACATTAAAAAATTGTAAAGACTTTATTTTAGAATCATTTTGCCAATACTTTTTTTGTTTATTTTAATAAAAGAAAAATATTGGTACGCTCATAAATAAGTTTTATTTTACAAAAGCACATTTTTGTCAATATACTAAAATTTAAAAGAAATGGAGTTTGCCGCTTTTGATTCTAGATCCCAAAGTTGGGTAGTATCATCGTTCATTAACTACGAATAGTTAACTTCACTCGACTGAAGCGGCTCCGATCAGACCCCTCCTGCCCCGTCTTTCCTCCAACCACTTGCTAGCCAAAATAAAGCCAATCGTTCACTTCGAATGGTACACGGTGGCTCGCGTGTGTCGGCACTGTTTGAAAGCCGCTTTTAAACAGTGCCGCAAGAAAGTGAATTAACTATTCATAGTTTATGAACGATGGTAGTATACTCAATATTTGGTATTCTGAATCCTATTCAGAATACATTTGCCTGGTATTTGAATACATCTGTGTGTTTGGTATTCGGTATTCGACTCAATACTTTTTGGTCAGTATTCGGGATTCTGGATTGTGAATACCATTTTTTAAATGATAGTATTTAAATACAAGATTTTAAGTATGCAAATACCGGGATTTAAAGTATTCGAATTCCAAAATTTCAATACCACGATTTGAATACCGGAATTTCAAGTATTCAAATACTGAAAAGTTGTATTCGAATACGGGAACGTCATTGCCTCAATCCAAAAACAGTTTTTAATTAGAAAGAAGTAAAGTTCTTTTGTTTGAAGTAAGGACTTTTTTGGTCTTCAAAAGTATTCATGAATACTCAATCCTGGTATTCGAATACAGAGGTATTCAAAGACTTTAGAGTACGGTATACAATATTGGTATTCAAATCCAGGATTTTAATATTCGATCCTACCTACGCTAGACCCTTCATTTATTATATTAGGTTTGTTCCAGCAGAATGTTGGAAACATGTTAGCAACAATCGCAAAACGCTGAAATTGTTACAAACATTAGTCAGAAATGTTGGCAACAGCTTTCTGCTGGAACGAAAAATAAACAAGGCGTTCATACTGCTTATACGTCAATGCAAGAAAGGTTATGTTAAAAATTTGTCACTAATGTTTGAAGAAAGTTTGCAAATTTTTCAAACAGTTACCAACATGTTTCAAACATCTTAAAACTACTGCTGGAACAACAAACAACTGTATAATGTTAGAAACATGGCACTGCTGGAACGACAAATTTGACGTGCGCAGAATCCGAACGGTTGCAAACATTTCTGACAGCCTGCTGGAACAAACCTATTGTAACAATTCCTTAAATAAGGTTTACAAATCTTTAGGTTCGAAGCAAACTTTGGCTCGCAAACGGTCACGTTTACCTTTAAATGTGGACTTCCCGAAGTACAACCAGGCCAAATAAGGGTGTTACGAAAAGCCAACAAGATGGAAGTCCTAGTCTGACAAAAAGTGTCCAAAAACATATCGAAGGAACCAGCAACCTAGCTACTGCCATTTGGAAAATTTTAGATTATAATAGGTTTTGTTATGTTTTTGTTGTTATTGCACAAGTATAAATTTTCGTTTTGGTTGTTGATTAGCTTAGACTAGACTTTATGTTTTTTGGTGGTGATGATAAGGTATTTATGGTCATTTGCACCGTTTTAGGGGATCCTTGGCGCTAGGTAGTACATATTTATACAGGGTGATTCAAAAATCGATCACGAAACTTAAGGGGGTAATTCTACTTGACAAAATAAGGTGAGCATAATTTTGTTCAAATGTCATTCGTTTCGAGTTACAAGCCGTCAAAGTTCTATTTTATTCTGCTTTTCGCCATATTGCATTTATTTTTTAACCAATCCAGTTGATATTTGGCACACAAATCGAGCTTTGCAGATTCTAAAATTTTAAGACAAAAGTACTTTTTTAAATACCGCCAGAGGGCACTTTACCTTAAACTTAAAATTTATTTACATCATAACTTTTTATTTTGACAGATATCACAAAGCTGGGGGCGCCATTTTATAGACAATCAAAAACTTCAAAAATAAGGTAAAACTTTTTTTTTTTTAATTTTCAACACCCCGTAGTTCAAAAACTAAGACGTTTAGGACATATGTTTATATGAAGTTTTTTTCTTATTTACCGTTGTAGAATCGCTCCGTAAAGTTTGTCTGTTGAGTTACTGGACACCCTGTATGTATGTAGGTAATTTGATTGAAATTGATGAAAACTTTGATGTCTATTGGTGCCTAAACGGTGACCAGCTTTGCGATATCTGTCAAAATAAAAAGTTATGATATAAATAAATTTTAAGTTTTTGGTAAAGTGCCCTCTGGCAGTATTTAGAAAAAGTACTTTTGTCTTAAAATTTTAGAATCTGCAAAGCTCGATTTGTGTGCCAAATATCAACTGGATTGGTTAAAAAATAAATTCAATATGGCGCAAAAACCAAAATAAAAATTGAACTTTGACGGCTTGTAATTCAAAAACGAATTACATTTTGAAAGAAATTATATAAAGCTCTACCCTTATTTTGTCAAGTAGAATCACCCCCTTAAATTTTGTGATCGATTTTTGAATCACCCTGTATAGAAAATATTCTTTACCTAGCGCTAGGGATCCCCTAGGGCATCGGCAGTTCGTATGCGGGAAAGTATAACTTTCCGCACTTGTTAGGATAATAAGTATTTCATAATTCTTAACATAAATGATGACAGAAGGAGAATGACCTTATCGTCACATCCAAAAATAAAATAGTTTTTTTTCAGTCGATTAATACAAGTGCCAAAAGGAATAGACTAAGAAATTTATCAAGAAGTTATCGTAAAATGTAGTCTCAGTTTTATAGATAAAGTTTCAAATAATAATTTATTCATGTTTGACTAATGGATTGTTATTTTAGTATATTTTGACAAATTAATATGGATAATATATAAAACTGGCAGTTTTTCACTTATTACATTTATGAAATCGATTGGGCTGGATGACATACCGGCAATCGTTCAAAAAAAAAGGTAGTTCCATGCTTGCACCCTTCTTAACTCTGTTTAATTTCTATGACACAGGCATTTTTCCGGATAGCTTTACAACTGTAGCCTATCCTTAAGATATAACCATTTTTACTTATGAGCGGCGAAGTTCTGCCAAAAAGTCACTCTTGACCACTCAAGAATAACCCTAACTGATACACGAGCTTCCAGAAGCTCAAATTTCTATTCTGAGTTCGAGAGTTTTTCTTTCCTTCTTTATACCCGGTAACCCGAATTAATCCCTCATTCAAAAAAAACTGTTCACTTTATGATCCGATTTCAG
This sequence comes from Listronotus bonariensis, assembly GCA_014170235.1. NCBI lineage: Eukaryota > Metazoa > Arthropoda > Insecta > Coleoptera > Curculionidae > Listronotus > Listronotus bonariensis. The sequence goes on along the minus strand of JACEGR010004781.1, from coordinate 54,485 downwards.
TTGCCCACCAAAAAGCTGTAGCGGACTTTTCTTTTTTAATGTATTTTTATTGCGGATCTAAAGTTCGTCGCCCCTTTTAACTTCTAAAGCTGTCACCTTGACATTTAGAGTTGTCACTGATATGTCAAAAAATGCAGACCTTGGTCATATATTATCGTTCCAAGTTTCATCAAAATATACCGAACGGATCAGAAGTTAGAAGGGCAGCGACGGACTTTGGGACCTTATTGTATAGAACAAATGAAGAAAATAGCATGACTGTAGGGTCATTCAAAAACCTTAATTTATTCTGTTTCAATCGACTCTAGAAAAAACTCAATAAAGAAATTTTTTTATTTTCGTTAAATGTTGTGAAAGGTTCAACATGTTGATTCAAAAATATTAAACTTTTTGTCTGAAGTCCGTTGTTATAATTTTTGAGAACCTCGTCAAATTAACTTTTATTTTTTTCATAAACTTACTTGTATTAAGAAGTTTCTTCCAAGAAAATAATAAAAATGTTTTGTCTAAATGCATTGAGTCTTGATAGCTGTCGTTTTTTTATAATTTCCATGTTAAATAAGAATTTTAAGAAGTTTAGCTAGTTTACATTTTTGGACCGTAACCAAGAAATGAATGTTTTAAAATTAGTACAATATATTTAGGTATATAGCATGATTCTTTATACAACTGTGTTTATTCAAGGACTTATAGTCAAGATTGTTAAGTACATGGTTTTTATTTATATTTTGCCACCCATTTACAGCGATAACTAATTAAGATAAAAAACCTTCTTGTTTAAAATGTTTTAAGTTTTTTTAACTGTTTTCTTATGAGCATAACAAAAGAAACAAATAAATATCAAAAGGTTAAGAAAAATGAAGAGGAAGACTTTTTACACCTTGTATATTATGTCATTATTAAAAAGGGTTTTAAAATAGCTTTTAAAAAATACCACATTTGATGTATCTATCCTTAATAGTTTCAGAAATATGGCTACTTAAATCTAAAAATAGTAGATATAATTTCCACTATACCTACGGCACTAAACTTGTGCTTGCAGCTTTGACCTGTAGATAATGGATTATATTAGCATTGTTCGCGGGTTCGATTCTGAACCGGTTCTGGGACTATTGGCATGCGCAGTGAAAAAGCACCGTTCGCGGTTACTAAAATCCTGAATTTTTAGTAACAGTTCTGTGTTCGCGGGTTACAATAGAATCAGTTCGTTACCGGTTCATAACCTGATTAGCAGTCCTGGGATTTTTGTTGGAACTAAAAGTTCAGTTCGGAATTTCATGCGCATTGTCGACATGGTCAGCTGTTTTCTGTTTTTGTGGTACAGAAATAAACCGTTGTATTGCAGTTTATTTATTTCTGCCACTTTTTATGCGGGTTAATATACCTGTCGAATATTTTTAAAAATATTTTTGTGATTCTGAGCGTATATAAACAAAGGATTTTAATTGTATATTGTATTCCGTATGAATGTATGTATGCAATAAAATAAATAAAGATTTAATTAAAAAATATAGACAATATTACAAGATTTTACCAGTTCTTGTTGTTTGAACTTTATCTTTAGTTAAATACACATACTTATGTTAAAAACGAGAGGAGGCAGGAATCCCTCGTCTTCCGCTGAGAGACCTCGAGTGGCTTTCGACAGTAGAACAATTTACCTTTCGTTAATTTTTTTTTTTGTGTAGTATCCAATTTAACCATGAAAAATCCTAACCAAAAGGCTAGGTTAGAATACATCCTCAGCTGTATAGAAAATCGTTCGCGGTAAATAAAAATTCCGAACTAATAAATAACTAGACATGCGCTTTAAAACAATTCTAAACCTGTTCGGTTCTGGTTCAGAATCGGTTCATTACTAGACCCGCGAACAAAGCTATTATATCCGCTATTCTTCAGATTTAAATGGCCAGATTTCCAAAACTAATAAAAATAAATATATCAAATGTGGTATTTTTTTAAAGCTCTATTAAACATTTTTAATGCTGACATAATATACAGGGTGTTCCATCTAAAAAGTCTATCTCTTCCCTTTCTTAACATCTTGATATTAATTTGTTTCTTTTATTATCCTCAAAAGATAATAGATTAAAAACTATGAAAATTTGATATAAAAAGTTTTTTTCTATTTTACTTAGTTGTTGTTATAAGTGGATGGAAAAATTTAAATGAAATCCCTGTACACAGTTTAAGTATATGTACATATATCAAACTTACGGTTCTACTAAATGTTAAAGATCTTACTCAGTTTATTATAAATTAAAGAAAATAGAACACAAAAATTGATATTGTTTTAAGTGTTTTTAAATTGTTTTAAGATTTTAAAGATGACTATGCGTATTTGCGACGTTGCAGAAGGTATTGTAAACCTTATAAAGAGATTTATTTTGTAAATCTGTCACTAGAGGTCATATCGTGCCCATCTTTTGGTCCAAACAAACAGGTACTCTTCATTTAATACCAAAGGTCTATTACAGAATAAAAAGGTGAATTTAAGAAATGGTATTCACTTCTTTACATAAATTTAAATTGAGGAGCGTTCATTCAAAAAGAGGCATGACCTGTTACAATTGTTTTATAAAAACCAAAAAAAACATGGAATTGAAATCATTAAAACCTGAATTGCCAATGTGTTAAATTATACTTCTTTATGAATCTAGAAATATAAATATATTTTGTAAAAATTCCTTATTATTATTTATTTTTTATGACCAAACTCAAACAATATTTTGAACATGTAATAGTAGGGGAGCCCAAGAGGGGTATTTCGAAATTTACTACAGCGCGGCAGATTAATATACTGGAGGATACTTTGTACCCGGTTAAGTACTTCCACCAAAATTGAGCCCCGTATATAAGGCCGCCGGTCAAGGATAAAGGATCAGATTAAGATAGGGTGAGTTAATTACAATTTAAAAGTGTATATTTCACTGATTTGACAATTTAAGAGTGACATAAAGAAAGCGGAGGGCTACGAAGTTGTAAAAAAACGTCATGCTGACACATCCTCAAGCGAGGCTCATTTTCTATTATTTTAAACAAAATAATTCAAGGATAACAAAAATATTTAATCTGACTATTTCCACAAGCCACAATAACAGAATTATTTGACATATTTAAAAATCTGTTGCCGTTTTCCCCACTGATCAAACGGTATACATTATATACCATTTTTTTCTTATCATCTACGCTTTGCAACCCAATAGGTCTCCATGACGCTCGAGTAAATCCCCAGTTAGCATCGTGAGCTGCCCTACTATAATGTATATTTTATTTAAACTTTGAGTGTTTTTTTACGTTTTATAAAATGTAAGAGTCTGCTTTACTTCAAATCTGTTTACCTCTTGGGTAACGACGACACGTAGATCCTGGAAAACAAAAAATGGCGACCAGGTGACCCCCTGCCTTAAAAGTCAAGAGTAATTCAGTTAGGTTCTGTACTAATATACCATAAGAAATTCTATGGCACTTGTCTGATCTTAAATAACACAAAAATTATTTTCATGCAGTGTCTTATTTTAATCGATTTCACAGCCCCACAAAAAAAATGCAAGTTCATAAACAAATGTCAGACATATGTATTGTCATGTATTTTTCGACGCTGAATCCGGTCTCGAGCTCAGAAATGGTCCTACATGTCTGGAAATGGCCCCACGGGCCGTAAGAAAATGGTATATATAGGCTGTAGGCCCTGAAATATGGTTTCTGGGGTAAGGCGGGGTCGAGGGAGCATTCTGAACAGGTTTACGGCTAACTAAAATTTCCAGTTTGGGACCGGGAAAGTGACCCTCTAGGGGCCGGAAATCGTGGTTCAGACGTAGCAATCAAACAGTGGGATTTTTATATACTTTCAATTTCTGTAGTTTAAATTGTGCTTAACAGGTTTATGTCCAAGTACCCCTAAGGGGTCATTTTCCCGGTTCCAAACTGGAAATTTGACGGTCTAGAATTTTAAAGTAGATGAAAATATCACTGCTATGATTGCTACGTTAAAAACAGGTTTTTATGCCCCTAAGAGGTCAGTTTTCCGGTAACAAATAGAAAATTTTAGTTAGCCATAGACCTGTCGAGCACAAATCTGGCTTTGGCTTCAGAATGCACCCTCGACTCTGCCTTATCCCGGATACCGAAATTTAGGGCCTATAGAGGCCATTTTCGGCCCGTGGGGTCAATTCCAGACGTGTAGGGCCATTTCTCGGGATCGGATTCAGCGTCAAAAATACATGGGAATACATATGTATGTCTGACTCGTGTATAAACTGTCATTTTTTTGTGGGACTGTGTTATCATCTTTATATTTTATAAAAATGGGTGTCATTTTAAATTAATTTAAATGTGAATCGGTAAAAATAATAAAAGATATTTTAAAATTGGCATAAAACTTTATGATAAAATGTTAACATGTTCTCTCTTGAATAAACGCACCTCATTTGTAAACTTTATGTATGCGTATGTTATGAAGTTACAAGGGCTTTAAAAATCTTTACGTGCTAACAATATTACTAAAACTATTTTAAGTCTTCGCCGAGCCAAGAGGTCCGTCAGTGTATGAGGAATAAGCTTGTACTTATAATACATACAATAAATCAAATTTAGTTAATAATTTTATCTTATATATAGCAATATATTTAAGAAAAACTAATAAAGTAATGTTATATTTTTATTAAATCTTTTATTTCTTAGACCTTTTTACTTTTATAAGTATCTCTAACAATCATTTTTGTGGTTGCAATACAAATCTTTTTATAGGTTTGTCAATTTTGTCCCATAGTTTAGTTGGCTAAAGTAAAAGATTATAACAATCCTACAATTAGTATAGGGTCTCTCAATAAGGGCGATAGTATTTCAAATAAAGATTTCTCGGTTTCTATTTCCTATGTTTTAAATTTTTAGGTGTTACTATATTTGGTATAGTATGCAGTTTTATGATGCTGCGTCCGACTTCTCTCTATCGGTTGGAAGTAATAAAAAATATATTACTAAAGTGAGAGCTCCTCAGTTGTGGCCACTTAACGTTTATTCACTCGAAAATTGGGTCGCCATCATCGATACTCTGCGCAGGTTATCCGCTGCGCTGTGAAAAACTTTGCGTATGAGTTTTGACGTAAAGTTAACTTGCATTCAACTTTTTCCACAGTTCGGTGGATAACCTGCGCAGAGTACTGATGATGGCAACCCAATTTTCGAGTAAATATACGTTGAGTGGTCACAAATCAGCTACCACTTTGCTAATATTTTTTATTACTTTCAACCGATCGAGAGGAGTCAAACTCTGCATCATAAAACTGCATACTATACTAAATATAGCAACACCTAGAAATTTAAAATATATGGATTAGAAACCGAGAAATCTGTATTTAAAATACTATCGCTCTTATCAAAAGACCCTATATTTAAAATTATTTTGTGTCAAGAAAGTGGCACTTCACAAGGCTTATTGTAATAAACAGTTAGTATAACTCATAATAAAATACAAGAATAAAAAGAAAACGGGTCTTAACATTAATATACAATTTACAAAATTAAACTTGTTTGGCTTCATCTTTGCTCTCTTCTGTGATTTCCTTATTTTGGCTTTCAGCAGGTGGTTCAGCTTGATTCGCGGCTACTTCTTTAACATTATTCTCAGAAACTCCGTTAGCTGGGTTTTCAACAATCTCATTCGCTTGATTTTCAGCAACCCCATTAGCTGAACTTGAAGCAGCTTCATCAGGTTGGCTTCCAGTAACTCCAATAGCAGGGCTAATGTTGGCGCCATTTTGGTTTTCAATGATATTTTGTTGTTCCGCTCGGGCGGCTGCGACATCTCTGCGCAAATCTCCCAAGACTCCGTTCGCTAGTTCTTTTTCGTTGTATCTCTGCCTTAGGGCGTTAAAGAGACACAATTGCGCCTCATACTCCCGCTTCAACTCTCCATTATGCCTAATCATAGTTTCCAGCTTTTTATGCAACAGATCTTGGCGAGATTTTTCAGCTTTGACTTTATCATCCATGCACTGTATTTTTGATTCAAGTTGTTTAACTTCCAAATTTCTTATCTCTAACAAATCTTTAGTTATGTTAACTACATCTTTAAGACTTTCATTTTGTTGACCTAAAGCTTCAAGTTGCAACTCTTGATTTTTGATAATCTTAGTATTTTCGAAAATCATGGACTTGGCTTTGGTTAAAATACCTTCAGATTGAACTTTCAGGGCTTGTACTTCTTCGTTTTCTTTTCCTCTTTGGGTCTTCATTTTTTGTGCTTGAGCCACCTCCAATTCCATTGCTGCTAGTTTTTCTTTTAGACTATTAATCTCGTCATCTTTTAACTGAAAATAAAAATTATTATTTAAATTTAGAATTTAAGGTTTATGGGTATCAACTTTTATTTCTCCAAGCTCGAAATCACTCTGTCCCTGGTTAAAAAAAAACAGAAAATATATATGTGTGCCAAGTGTTTCCTATTTACGGTAAGAAAATTTAAAGGCGTATTTCTAAACCATTTTTCTAAAAAAGTTCATATAAACATGGGTCCTCATTTCTTTTTCTCAAGATACAGGGTGTTAAACTTTTTAAAAAACTTTAAAGTTTGTAACACTTATTATATATTATAACAAAGGTTCATTAGCAATCTGTTGAAATTATTTTAATCCAATAAAATAAAATCTTAACAAGACGCCAGACGGGAACTGGGCCAATGGTTGCGTCTCAAAAATGTGGTAAATAGTTTACCAAAAATGTGGCAAACAGTTTACCTAAAAACTTACTGATAAACTTGTTAGAAAACTGAAAAAAGTTAAAAATTAAATTACTTTTGAAAAATTTAACTGGTAAAAGATACACCTATATTTTATTTTGGAGAAAAGCCAAATAATATTTTGTACATTTTTTGTCAATAATATTAGCTAAGATGCGTCCCACGCCGCCACTGGTCTTACAAATTATAATTAGTTTGCGGCTACATTAACTTCCTGTTTTATCAAATACCATAGCCAAAATTTATAAAAATAAAAAAGGCATACTTAAGATATTAAAAACCCGATATTCTTTTTTAGGTTTAACACCCTGTATCCCAAAAACAAAGCAAATCCGGACCTATGTTTATATAAACTTTTTTCATAAAGTTGGCTCAAGAATATGCACTTAGATTTTCTTACCGCAATTAGGAAACACCCAGTATATTATTACATTTTTGGATTCTGCACATGATTTTAAGCAAATTTTGTATAATATGTCCTTTACCTAAGTCTAAGCTTTTCTGACGTATTTAAATGTATGTCAAAAATGGCATTTGCAGACCATACGTCGATATACTGGAAATAAAACATTTTTATGACCATATTTCCAAAATCTAAAAGATAGCAATTTAGTGTAGTATAAAGAAAAATATAATATTCAACGTAGTATTTTTTAAAGCTCTTTAAATGGTGATAGATTATACAGGGTGTTCAAAAAGCATACAACATTTTATCGTACCATAGGAAATAATAAAATACTAACTAGTTATTTGGAGCTATACAAAATTAAAAATAAAGAAGGGGGTGTAAATTAATAACTTAATCGGTATTTTTTGAGATACTAGGAAATTTAGAAACACTATTATTATTTAAGTTTTTGCGTATTCAAGAAGATGCTTTGACAGTTTACTGAAAGTTTGACCATGTGCACAATGACCTCATTTAATTTCTTTTAGGTTTTTAACAAACACGTAAACCTTTGAAATTTTAGTTTTAAATAAAAGGACAAGAAATAATAAATTATCACACATAAAAACAGTATCAATGACTTTTAAACACTTTATTTTTTAATGTAATGGAAAACTGTTGTGTAGATTATAATACTTATAGTAATAATAGTGATTCTGAACTTGTTAAAATGTTAAATTTTATAAAAAAAATGTACTTACCTTAAGAGCCTTTTCAAATTCTTCTTGTGTGGTTGGAAGAGTCTGCCCTGCCTAAAAAAAATAACAAAAACTTAAAATTTACGAACCATTTAACATAAAACAAGTTTAAAATTACCTGTGCCATTTTCAGCTTTCCTTAAACTATTCTTTCACTAAAATCTGGATAAAATTAGAGCATGTGTAAGGTCTAAAACGTAAAAGAAATTGTTCTATTTTAACTTGACGGTGACTTTCCACCGGACTATTTTTAGACCCCAAAAGTTTTCCAAAAATAGACTTCTTTTAAAAAATCCCGCCTACGCGTACTGTTGGTTGCATACCAACATTGCACCCACGTTATGTCACATTTCATTTGTTTTAACCTTAAAAATATCTGTCAAAATCGGGGTAAAAATCAATTTTTCTGTAAGAAACGATAAAATTCCAAAAATTCAGTGAGACTTAAGCGCAGAGTTCAGGAAGAAGTGATTTTTTTAACTAATAAAAATGGTATTTAATATACGTCACTACTGCGTTTGATCTTTTCACCTCCACACCTCACGGTCAAAACTTGCCCCGCATTTTTTGTCACTTTTCGTTGTAAATATCAACAAAAATCCACACGCAATATCGTTGTAAACTAAAAGGTAGGTTTCCTAAATGTTTGATAAGTGTTTTGTAAAGCTTTAGACATTAAATTAATATATTCCCTTATTACCAACATGTTTAAGGTTATCTTGCAGTAGTCATTATCACAAGAACAGTAAAATGGAAGAATATACTAGAGAGCCGTGCCCCTGGAGAATTGTAGATGACTGTGGAGGCGCTTTCACAATGGGTCTTATTGGTGGAGGTGTTTTCCAAAGCATAAAAGGTTTTCGAAATGCTCCATCAGGCATAAATCGTAGACTAGTAAGTTTTCATTTTTGCTATTCCTTATAAAAATAATAAAATGTCAATTTTTAATCTAATTAAGGGGTAATTCTCTAAAAACTTGTGGCAACTCCAATTTTGAGAAATGTTAATATGGGGATTTTTGGGGCGCTGATCACGAATCTGAAAGACAATGTTTTCGGCAGAAACAGTATCGTTCTCGAGATTTCCATTACCAAAATTGGATTTGCACTAAATACCTTCTTGCATACAATTCTTGATTTAAAGCTAAAGTGGCATACAATATTTGATTTTCACCTTCTAAAACCCAGTTTTTCTATGTATTTTACATTATTTTTGCATTAAATTGCATAGCTTCACTTTCAATCATTTTAGATCGCAGCAGGCTATGACGTCACTATGTATACATGGTTGCAACATTTTTAAAGTAAACTTTCACAATTTAATTGATGAAAGGTGTAAAATACATACTTAGAAAAATAGTGTATTTAGAAGGTGAAAATCAAATTTTGTATGCCACTTTAGCTTAAGATCAAGAATTGTGAGAGAAGACTATAGTAAAAATAGAATTAGTTTAAATTTTAACAAAAAACCCCCATATTCCAAATTTTGTCAAAATTGGATTTGGCGCCATTTTTTAGAAAATTACCAAAAAGTATGCCTTTATTTATTATTTGATTTATTTAAGATTGGATCACTAGCAGCTATAAAACAAAGATCTCCTATAATAGCAGGTAACTTTGCGGTATGGGGTGGTATGTTTTCAACTATAGACTGTGCCCTTATTCATATTCGTAAAAAGAAGATCCTTGGAACTCTATTATCAGTGGGGCTGCAACTGGTGGTATACTGGCTGCAAGAAATGGCCTGCCAGCTATGGCTGGAAGTGCTTTTATCGGTAAGTTTTATTTGCTGTAAGCAATAGCAAAACAATTTTTTAAAAAGTAATAGTCTGCATGATAACAATGCTCCTTTTCAGTCTGCATTAAATTTTGAATTATAAAAATAGTATGTCATAAGTCAAAATATTAGAGCTCTTTTACAATAAAATATGAGAATTATCTTGTAACTTATGATAAAAATTACTTACAAAATTGATGAAAGTATATAAATATGTACAGTGTGGGCCAAATTAAACTTGCACATTAACTAATAATATAATTTTTATCTGTTTCGCCCATCTTTTTCACTTTTAAGGGGCTAATTGGTAGATATGTTTTCTCTAGGTTTACCAATTTTGGTGAAATAGATTTAAACAGGACTGGACTTATGGGACTTTTTCCAAAATGATACATTAAACTATAATAATAATAATATCCTTTATTTCCACAAATCATTGTTACAACGACAAAGAAACGTCACTACAGAATAAAAAAAAAATAGTTTAAATTTGCATTCATTTAAAATCATTTCATTTGTTAAAAACAATTAAAATAAAACAAAAATACAGGTGGTGATAAAATCATTAACAGACATCACAATTAAAATATCTAGTACTAGTTGAACAGATTATGATCAATAATTAAGAAATTTAGTTAAATAGTTAAAAACAGTTAAAATGATACAAAAATACAGGTGGTGATAAAATCATTAACAGACATCACAATTAAAATATGTAGTAACAGTTTAACAGTCTATGATCAATAATCAAAATTAAAAGAGTAAGAACACTTATCCGGCAAGAACTGTATCACAGCCCTTCGAAATTTATCCTTGTTCTCTATTTCACACAAGGTAGGTGGCAAGGATTTATAAGCCTTGACAGAACGGTAATAAGGTCCTCTCTCAAAGAACGTTGAATTATGAGAAGGAATACTAAGATCACTCCTGCCTCTGGTGACAATTGTCATTAAGTTGGAATAAAAATCGGAGTTTACAGTGAAACAATGGGGATTTTTTCTTCACAAACATTACTAAGGCCAAGAAATATAGACTAGGGACAGTTAAAAAGCCTAGGCTATTAAAATAGGGTTTACAAGAAGTTCGAGGATGCACTTTAAGTATGCATCTGATAATACGCTTTTGGGTTCTAAAGATATTAATTGCATGAGTAGAAGATCCCCAAAACAGAATCCCATAACTTATAAGAGACTGAACACAAGCAAAATAGAAACTGCGTATACTGTCTACAAAAAGTGCATCTCTCAATCTTCGCAACAATGTACATGTACTGTTCAGTTTAGACTGCAGTGAGTGAATATGATCTTTCCAACTTAGGTTTGAGTCTATTATAATTCCTACAAATTTTATGTTGTTGACTACTGGGATGGATTTACCATTCATCTTAGCGTAAAGAGAGTGGCTTCGTGCTAAGGATTTTTCAAATGTAATAAGTCCAGTCTTATCAGCGTTTAATTTTAGGTAGTTGTTTTCGCACCAAGCTCGCATTTGCTCTGCTGCACCCGAACACTCCCCAGAGAGGGTCCCCAAACACCCACTCGCCAATATAACCGATGTATCATTAGCATACTGACACTTTGTTGTAAAAAAATAATTTTATCTACAATTAGGGTAATATGTTTATTTTTAATTAATTTAGTCAGCATCCAAGTCAGTAACCATGGTAACCTCACATTTTTGATTTTCAAAGGACACTAAAATTTTTTTTTTTTAAATTTAATTGAGAGCTTTATGGGGAGCATTATTTATCAAAAATAATTATAATTTCTAAATCCTCAAATTGTTGACAGATTCGCTTTTACTAAATCATTTCCCATAGTTTGTCTACAAGAAAAATGTATTAGCTTAATTGTAGCCTAATTAGATTTCTTTTGCAATGAGGTTAAAAACAGTACCTACTTTGGAAAAAGTCCTGTAAGTCCAGTCCTGTCTAAATCTATTTGACCAAAATTGGATAACCTAGAGAAAACATATCTACCTATTAGTACTCCAAAAATTAAAAAGATAGGCGCAACAGATATAAAGTTATTATTAGTTAAAAAATGTACAAGTTTGATTTGGCTCACCCTGTAAATATTTGGTTTTAAAGTTAATAAATTCATAGTTAAATTTTAAATTCAACAACATATTACACTTTACATTTATGGGGCGTTTCGAACTAAAAACCATTATTCACTATTTTGCCATTACAAATAACAATTTTCCCCCAAAAGTTCGGGAAAATTTCCGTTCGCAGGTAATAATGCATTATTTTTTTTTATGACAGGCGTCAATAAAGTTGATAGAGGCGTTTGATTAAATTAAATGCTTTATTTTATTGCATATAAGGCAATGTATGTGAATTACATTGATTCTTGTAGCTTGTTATTTAAATTATGAATAAATAAACAAATATAAAAATTAATAATGAGTAGTGATAGAAAAAATGGATGCATACTTACCTTCAAATGAAAACTTCCACGATAAGTTGAAAAAATTAATAATTTTAATAGCAAAATAGTGAATGATGGTTTTTCGGTTCGAAACGTCGCATGAATATAAAGCGTGATATGTCGTTGGATTTAGAATTTAATTATGAGTTTAATAAATTGAGAACCAAATATTTCGTCTCTATTAAAAAAAAAAACAAAAAATGACGGTGGCTCAAAGACGAAACGTCAGATCTTAGATTTATTAACATGTTTTATAGAACAAAAGAAGTGATAATGATAATATGTCTTTTAATTTAAAATATCTTTTCACAAAAATTGAGAAATAAACTGTTTTGCAAATTTTCGTTTTTTTTTTTCTGAAAAATTCCGAGAATGGCTACAAATTTTTATATTTGTTTTATAAATGGAATATTGTTCAGCATAAAAATGCTTAACTTTGCCCCAGCTTAACCAACACTGTATCTCTTCCCATTCCCGAGATTCTAATGGTGCTGCTCGAATTTGTAACATCCTGTATTATTAAATTTTTAGGTGGTGTCCTCCTGGCATTAATTGAAGGCGTAGGAATTCTATTTACAAGGCTGAGCGCGGAACAATTTCAGCCACAGTTACCTCCAATGGAAGATCCTTCTCAATTGGGGCAGAAAGAGCCTCCTCCCGGATACCAGTATCAGTAAAAGTATAATTTTTAGGGACTTTGTTAGAACGTTAAATTGTAATATATCTTGTGATAATGCGATAACAGGACGAGTTTTTTTATGTTGTCCTCTGTTCTCGAGTATGTTTCTTTGTGTAAACAAGTTAATAAATTTATTTTTTTATTTAAGTTGAAATACTTTTATTTACTGGTATTAAATTGGCAAGAAAGTTTAAAAATCAAATGATTAAATCTATTCAATTCCAAATTTATTATACGGGTGTACGCTATACAGGGTGTTTCTAAACAAATGCGAGACATTTTAGGAGGTGATTTTTCATCAAAAAATACTTTATATGAACATATGTCCTAAACGTTTTAGTTTTTGAACTAGGGTGTTAAAATGTCAAAAAAACTATTTTTTTAAAGATCCTAACTATTCTTTACCCAATTTTGCGTTAATTTAGAAATATTATTAATGACATTAAGGGGATAATTTATCACTAACTTAATTACATTTAGTAAGTCCAAGGGCGTCTCGAGAGTCAAGTAAAGAAATATTTCCAAGAAAAAAACGGTACACCACTGACTGTAAATGTGTGTTTAATTTTTATGCTTTCTTTAGATTAAGCAAATCAAATACTGCTTTTATGTCTCCTAATTTTTTTTCGTATCTTGTTTAGTTTAAAAGAAAAAATCACTTAATTGCACATAAAAGTAGCATTGCGGGATCTTTTTTCTTTTAGAAATGGGGTTTTATAATTTTTATTAAGGTTTATACCCAGTATAAGAGTTTTTATTAAAATAAGTGTTTTCGAAATTTTTTGTTCTTTTTTTTTTTTGAAAATTTTAACACCCTGTATCTCAAAAACTAAGATGTATGTTCATATGAAGTTTTTTTCTTGTTTTTTAATGAAAAATCACCTCTTACTATTTCTCGCATTTGTTTAGAAACACTCTGTATAATGATACACAGAAAATCTACGGATTCCTTATGCTAAAATGTAAAAATGAAAATAAAACTAAAAAAATAAATAATATATGTTTAAAAACAGGGTTCGCAAAAACTTGAAAATTATGATTTTTCTCCAAGAGTAAACTACCTTAATTTTTTTAGCAAAATGCCATTAAGAAAACTGGTAATTTTCTAGAAACCTGCGGCAACTCCGACTTTGACGAAATTTGGTATACGGGGGTTTTTGAGGCGCCGATCACGAATCTGAAAGAATTTTTGGGAAACGTTTCGATCTTTAGATATTCACCATCAGACTTGAAATTTAAACTAATCCTATTTTTACAATATTCCTCCTTCTTGCACACAATTCTTGATTTAAAGCTAAAGTGACACACAATATTTGATTTTCACCTTTTAAAACCCCGTTTTTCTACATATTTTACATTATTTTTGCATTAAATTGCATAGCTATACTTTAACTTATTTTAATCCCAGTGTGCCATGAAGCCATATGCGTATGTATGGTTGCCGCATTATCAAAGAAAAGCCACGCAATTTAATGCAAAAATAATGTAAAAACGTAGAAAAACGGGGTTTTAAAAGGTGAAAATATTGTGTGACACTTTAGCTTTAAATCAAGAATTGTGTGCAAAAAGAAGGGGAAATATTGTGAAAATAAGCTTAGTTCAAATTTGAACTTTGATGATGAATATCTCGAGAACGAAACGTTTCCGCCAAAAATTCTTTCAGATTCAGCGCCCCAAAAACCTCCGTATACCAAATTTCGTTAAAATTGAGTTGCCGGAGCATTCTAAAAATTACCGTCTGTCCTCTTGTACACCCCATCCGTGGACAGTCTGTATATTCCAGAGTTGATAATAGGAAAGATACAGGGCGTCAATTTTACTTACCGGACCAAAGCGTTTCGGACGGCGTTGGTCACAAATTTAAAGCCATTTTTAATGTAAGTCAAGTCCCTGCACTTTAACCTAACCACCAAACTGCTTATTCCAAAATTCCTATTTACTATTTATACCTGGATTGAATCATTTTATGATAAAACACGAAGTATGTTACAGGTTTTATACATTAATAATAAAAACAACTCTAAAAAAGTCATATTTTCACACAAGAATAGTAACAGAACGCAATTTAAATTTAAAAGTTCGTGTTTTTGTAGCTAGTGTAGATTGGTGCATTTTGTCTTTTGCGCATTTCAATTGTTTCGCGCGTCGCGTCGTTTTTAAACTTGTGTTTTAAACAGGTTTTAAAGGTAAATATTTGTTTGTGGTGGTTTTACTATAAACTAATAGCTCAATAATTGTAAAAATAAGTTTATTCTGTAGAATAATAATTGTTTCATCCTAAAAATTTTACATTTTGTGTGCCACTAGTTTAAAAAATAAGATATTATAGAAATATTATGCGATTTTGAGGTTAGATTAAAGTAAGAAGAATCCTAAACTAAAGACTTCCTTAAAATCAGCGATGTGGCCGGTAAGTTAAAAATTACCATTTAAACTGAAACATTTTCCTTAATAAAATTGTTTATCCAACACTTACATATAATATCTACATAATTGATCAGATTTTGAGGATATAAAGTGTACTATAAGTCACTAGTGAGCTAAAGTACCCTTTAGCTCACTAGTGAATTATAGACTTTATTTACCAACAAAATGCATTACAACCAAACAAGCTTGCTTTCCAAAAAATACAAAATTTTGTTGCTGGTGTTGACAATGACAAGTAACAAATAATGGATGACGTTTTCAAATTATTTTCGATATTAAAAACGATTTATACGAAAGTGTTGGATAAAATTTTGTATTAGACACGTGAGTTATTACATATAAGTCACTTAAGAAAATTACTTCTCTCGCCCTTCGGGCTCGAGAGTTAAACTTTTCTTGCGTGACTTATATGTAATATAACTCACTTATCTAATAAATATCTATTATACCCACACTCCCCAAAAAATTATTGCATGATCTCGGGTTTTTCTATAATAAGTGCACATATTTCTTTTAATAATTAACGTATCATTTCAATTAAAAGTAAAAAAACATATCAGGAATGAGTAAAGTTAAAGGGGGTATAATTTAATCACATAGGTCCATTATATGTGATTATTCTCTTTCAACAGCACTTCATATACAGGGCAGTGGCACGTTAACATATTTGCCGCCCGTAGGCTATTCAATTTTGCCGCCTCTTAATTTTGTTACCGTGGATACCTATCTGAACCCAGAATGTCATTTGAACGTATAGGCTCCAGCCTTCACAGCCTGCTGTTAAATCCAAGACTGATACAGGGTAATTAAAATTATACTTTTTTTATCTTTGGTAATTATTTACAAACCGGACAAATGGCCTAACAATTTTTTGTTTATTGCCTGGATAACTTAATTATTAAAAGAGATATGACCTTTTAAATTATAGCACATTTGTATTAAAGCTTATGGAAAAAATCGAACATTTATGCGATAATTTTTTAGGGTTTTTGTGTGTAATCAGATTAATAAAAAGACCGGCCCGACAAAACCTCCTTCTTAATCAGACGATCGGACGCGATTCTCGGATACAATTATTTAAAGGTCCACTGATTATAGGTTTTTATAACCGCCACGCATACATCCGATCCGATATTGGATCGGACGTCACGTTAAATATATCATAAATGAGTTAACCTTCAGACAATCGCGTCCGATCATCCGATTTGAAATGTTCATCGGGTTTGTGTAACTTAGTTCTTTTTTTATTTTAGTAGTTTATAATCGGTATCAGTTTTTCACTAACAGTTTGGAAACCAGGTTCAGAAGAATACAGATACATATGCAGAAACACAAATAGGAAGTTGAATAAATTTGGCCTGCTTGCACAGTACAAGTAAGTAATTAAAAACCCGAGTATAATATTAAGTATTTGTCTTGCTTGAGCAAGAATCCAACTTTTCCTCTATTACTTATTAGGAAATAAAAAAATGCATCAATAAAATCTTTATTTAGTAACTTTTGTACAAAAAATTACAACAAAAATAAACACTATTAAAACAAAACATCAAAAACAACATATTTTTGCCATGTATCTTTCAAATAATTGCATTAAAAGTTTGTTTTACTTACATACATATATGTATGTGAAGTTCTGGGACAAATATTAATAGAATTTTTCACTGAAGAATGAATAATGAGTATTATATTTCTATCGTGGATTAACTGTATTTAAAATTAAGATATTATAAAGAGAACCTGAATTAAATACAGATAATTTTTATATTAGTCAAAGTTCAGATCAGCTAATATAGTGCCTTCATTGCTAGAAATATTGCACTGATCATTCCAAAGAGCAGGGCAATCTAATAATCCATATTATTATAACGTGTTGTAACTAGAGATCGGATTATATGTATTTGCATATTTTAGCAATTTGGAGGGATAATAGCATGTTTGTCGTCTGCGGTTTGCAAGGCAGGGTGAAGAAAAACCTAAAGCAGCAGCATTTACCTAGGAGCCAGTTTTGAGCTTTTCAGGTAGTAATTATTTAAAAATAACGACCGTGGTGGCACTACCATGTTGTCTAAAAGATGCTGTGAAATGCATAACTGCATGTTTCAGTGCTTGGACAACGTTGACATGTGCTCTAACAGGAGGATGGAGGATACACAATAAACCTGAGCAGGTTGCAGTGTTAGAGGATTACAATCCACCTGTCAAATACGGTTATGATGCATATAAGCCATACATTTTCAATATTGTACAAGCGCAGTGGGTGGCCCGGGGGAGGAGGGAGGGATTATCCCCGAAACAAAATAAAAACATATTAATCAAGCAAAGCATAAATACCCAAAGGTTTTTTACCTGAGTATTTTTGTTTTGCTCTTTAACTTTTGGGGTAATAAATAATTTTATTTTTGGTCCCTTAAGAAACTTCCATTCGATAATAAAAGTAAAGATTTTTCCATTAACCTGTTATTTAATGTTGTATATTCTGCCACTTTTCACGCATATTTGCATGTACATTTCAAGCCATTTTCAAGCTCTTTATATTGCATATAATCCGGTCCCTAGTTATTAAACTAAAATCATCTTAAAAGGGTCAATAGAATGCTGTCTATGCATTGTAGGTAAGTTCTTAAAGAGGCCACCTATTTAGAATTTAAATTAGGATATTACTAGCTCTGGTAAGAATTGTATAAATGCAAATGCAAAATGCAAATATTTTACAGTATTTCAGAACTGAGAAGGGCAAACTTCTCAGTTCTAAAGTGCCTGTGGAAAAAAGCCAATGGAATCCTATAGACCAGGAGTCACAACTGGCTGACCGCGGTCCGGATCCGAACCGCCAATCTAGTTTGTGCGGACCTTGTTGAGTACGTAGTTTCATTTTTTTCCGCGCCCTCTTTCATCAATTTTATGCGATTAACTGATTGTCTACGGTTTTAACCGCTGTAATAATTGGTGTCAACTTTGACGTATAATACACGAATTAAACGTCAACACAACGCATTGGTAAATACAGTTTTATAATTGGTTAATCGCCTACAATTGATGTTTGTTATAGTCGAATCACCTAAGGAAGATCGTCAGTCATCGCGGTGTGAGGATAGTGATGGCGAGCGGCGGTGAGTCCGAGAATTGGGGGAAGATCCGACGGCTTCCCGCCCGGGGGTCTTTTTGCCTTCCGGACTGCGACGGTCATGTTATTTTTAAAAACGGACCCCTAATGCAAGTAGTTGGTGACCTCTGCTATAGACCGATAGAAACCATTAGATTCTGCGACAAAAGCACAATAGAAACCGCTGTTTTTTTAGACAGGGGTACAAATTTGAGTTTTGAAAAATACATGGCAATGTTAAAGCTTGTTCTACATAGGCCAACTTCCATGTATGAGCTCAGAGTGACAACATAAAACAAAAAGTGATAATTTGCAGATACATAAAGTTAATAGGTATGTTGTAATTCTAAGCTTTTACAGCCAAGAAGAAGGCCCATGGAAAATTCACATTTAGAAGATAGTATTACTCTTTTTTATAAAGAACCTGTTATTAATACATATAGGGTAAATAGGGCCTTAAATATGTACTTATCAAAATTGTAGTGTCAAATAATCTTATTATAAAACTACTCAAAATTTTTAAAAAAATTATTAAAATAGAACATAGAATACTGAGGATTAGGTACTATTTTTAATTAAAAACTAAAAGATAAATTATAATTGAACTAATAGAGAAGTCATAATTTTTGGTTTATTTATCCCTAACTTATAGGAATATTTAATATATTCTATGAACACAAATAAACGAGTTTAAACATATAAGGTAGGTACCCAATTAAATATGTAGGTATTAGCAGTAATTGAGCATTATAGAGCTTATTCTCAAACTCAATGCAATTTAGAAGTGTACTTATAGTGAACTGTTTTTTTGTTTTAATGTATTAAAACTAAAACTACAAATTTCGTTCCAATGGCGCAAATTGAGCCTATCGAACGCCGGCTGGCTCGCGTAAAGCTTAGTTCATATACTTATGAAATGCGAATTGCGGAACGCGTTCCAATTGGTCAATTTCGAACGACACATTGTTGACCAATTCAAACACGTTCCGCAATTCGCAAATTGCTTTTCGTAAGTATGAATACGAACTAAGATTTACGCGAGCCAGCCGGCGTCCGGTCGGCGATCGGATGGGATATGTAACAAATACATTCCAAATTAATTTTAAAATATAATTGTAACTATAATATCTCAAAATTAAAAAACGGATTACTAGCAGCTGAAACAATAGTAGTATTATTGATTTTTATATAATTAATAAAAACTGTTTTGCGGGCATAAGCTAAAATCAAAAATCGCGCCATTCGTTCTAATTATGTAAGGCTAATTAACAAATTCTTTATCATGCTTTATAAATAGCCATAAAGTTTTGTAAATTTATTTTGGATTATGTAACCTCTATAGAGACGTAAAATTTGATTTTAGTTTCTGAAAGATTATTAAATTAACATAATCTAGTTATGACTAAAAAGAATATTTTAAATAATGTAGTTAATTATACGTAACTTTCATTTTGTGTGGAATAAGCGAGAAACGAATCGAGAAGTTTTGGCTCCACTAACTCCTGATAATCTTGCGTATTTAGTCCATCTGTTCCCCAGGCTTCTGCTATTTTTCTTAAAGTAGCCTGAAAAAAAACACATTTTTTAAATTATTTCCTGTACATACAGGGTGTCCGACTATTTTTAGACCCACTTTGACCGCGAATAACTTTAGATCAAATAAAGTTATCAAGATGCGGTTTTCCAGGGGCGTGCGGTCCATGGAAGCAAGGAAAGCATTGCTTCCTTTGCTTCCATGCAAAAACTGATAGAAGAATCCAAATACACTATGAATACGTAATTTTTTTGAAATTGCTTCCCTTCTTCCAAATTCCACTGCACGCCCCTGCGGTTTTCGCAGAGTTTTGTTTATCATATCCTTGCTATTTGGTTGTGACATTTAGTAAATCCCAAAACAAAATACTTTTCCGATATAGGGCAACCCATGGATTTAGGTCTAGGCCCTTGAGGCCCGGGCCTAGGGCGGCAGAATTCGAGGAGCGGAAAAAAATTTGAAATGTCAAAAGGCGAAAAAGTAAAGATAATCCATTTGATTTAAAAAATCTCGCAAATGAACTAGTCAGTAAATATCTTAACGATTTGGAAGAAACATGAGGGAATGAATGTAACCCATTTACATTATCAACTTAAAGGTTTCCTAACAAAAAATGAAATTCATTCTCGAAGTCTTTGAGATATTTACACAAAAAAGTACATAGATTATATTACATTTTTTAAAGAGGAATGATTGAATTTTAAGACTAATAAAAAATATTCATGGTGTTTTATTTAAAATAACAAAGTTGTCCTATATCGGCAAATCTGCAAGTTTTTTTGTGATTAAAGGAATATCAGAACTTAATGACACAAATATACTAAAAACTCTTAAAAATCTATGGCTTTTTGTAAAAACTGTATCTTAATATCGACATTATTTGTTTTTATTCGCGATCAAAATGGGTCAACATATAGTCGAGCACCCTCAATTTTCTCTGTATCTAGAAGGGTTAGTTCTGGTCTTGGAAGTATATGTAATTAAAAAAAGTAGTACAAAGAAAACCTAGAAAACATTTTTTAAGGCAATATACAGGTAACAGTCATTTTGATGAATACGCTGATAAGTGTTCATTTTCATAATTTTTTAACGTTTTCTAGATATAGTATTTCTAACTATTGAAACATTTTTTATAAGGTACAAATAATAATAAAACTTACTAGGGCCGCAACTAATACTGCATCACTATTAAATCTTTCCTTTCTCTCTCTACATAACTCCACCAGTCGTGTCAAACCTCCATTTTCAACAACCTGTTTAGAGGCTTCTTTATCACTACACAGCCTGGAAAGAGCAATGACGCTCTTTTGTTGGAGTCTTCGTTCTACTTCTTCATTTTGATAAATCCTTGAAGGTTTTAAAAAATGTAACAGGGCAGTCGGGGCCTGCGAAATAAAATAAAACCCTGTTTACTTTCTAATTATGTTTATACTTGTATTTAAAGTTATACAGTAAATATGTAATTCAAAATTTCAAGCTTAACAACTTCCGCCACTTAGCTGATGTGTTTTCAATAACTGTTACTGACAGGTATTTAGGTAGTAAATTCGTATGTATTTTGACATCATTTCTTTAACATCTAATAACGTACGTTTTTAATAGTAGAAGTATTATTTGTAAGACATAAGTGAATTGATTTTGTGTTCTATTTATAAGTTATTCAACTGACTACCGGCATTACAGATCAATATCCGAAAGCTGTAAGTTGATGGAAAGAAGAAATAGACAGGAAAAAAATTTCTTTCTATTCTAGAGCAGAAGGAGAGAGGTTAGCGAGATAATGGGCCATTTGGAGAAAAGAAGCAAATGCTTTTGCTTATAAGTAAAGGTATTGATCATAATATAGAAATAAAGAAGGATTTTCTTCAATCGTATGAGCATTTGATTACAAGTGCGACTATTTACTTACAGAAAATTGAAGTTACTGAATAGCAGCAGCACTTTTCTATAAGTAAATACTAGCACTTGTAAGCAAATGCTCATACGTTTGAAGTAAATCCTTCTTTATTTCTATATTATGATCAATACCTTTACTTATAAGCAAAAGCATTTTTGCTTTTTATTCCTATGGCCCAATATCAATCCATTTGAATTAGCAAAAGTTGAATTCAGGCGGTGTTTTAGACTGTATGGATTTAATGAAACATTTAATCAGTAAGCTCACACCTCAGCTATATTTTGGGCACTATAAATTGAGAAAAACTAGTTGAACAATAAAAAATGTTTTTTATTGGTTTAAAAAGTCATTAACTGGAGTTACTTACTAGTTATTCATTATCGATATAAAGTGCTAGTATAAATGTTGAAGTTCAAAATACAATCACAATGGCAATCGCGTCAATATTAGTAAAAATAGCGATACACTTTATACAAAACGTCATACAATAGAATAAATGCAAAGAAAGACCCAATCGTCTTTTCATTTCTAGTCGTTCGTATTTTCTATTCGTAAGTGCGGAACGAGCGGAAAGACCTTACAGAGTACGAAATAGAAAGGAAATAGAAAATAGAGAAAATATTTTTTCTTAGGAGTAAACAAGTACGGGTTCAGTTTATTTTAATATAAAGGCAAAAGGGATGGATAGAAGAAGAGTTAGCCACATAAAAATATAATTACTCACCTCAGCATCAACTAACTGCATCCTAGCACCTTCAACAGACGCCATATTGGCCAAGAGCGTTGCTACTTGCTCTAACAAGTACACGCTCACAAGAGGTCCTCGACTTTTTACAGCCGTAAGTAAAACCGATGCACTGTCAAACTTTACTAAGAGTGGAATGCACATGGAATCCAATGAGCTAAGATTCGCTAAGGCCGCTGCACACAAAAGAAGATTTTGACAGCATTTGGTGGTCGAAGAGAATTTCGTGAGGGATCGAACTAGAGATTTAGAATATTCTTGGAGTCCTTTGACCTGTAAAATAGAAAATCAAATTATGGTCTTATTTGGGATATAATTTATAGAAAAATATATTTTTAATAAAGTCGTCGCTTCTTTTTTCTTATTGTTAAGCAACTTTAACGCTGGTTGAAGAACTTTGTATAACTCTTGAGAAACTTTAAAGTATTTTTATAAAGTTTTTAACACCTTGTGAAGGCTCGTACACAGCGGGTTTTTAAATGTTTTCCTAATTGTTTTCCAGTTAGTCCAATTAGAGTTAACAAAAAAATGAAATAAAATATACATGTAGCTTGTAATGCCAGAACTAGAAAATAAATAGTAGCGAAACAGTGTTAAAAGATATGCCATCCATGCCATATTATCATCAAAGTGTTTTTACGTTGTATTAGCAGCAAGCAGGGCCGTAATAAGGGTATGAGGCGCCATAGGCTACAATTCCCAAAGCGCCTATTTTCCTACTAAAAAAAGTCATTCTTTTCTTTTCGCGTCTATTTTATTTATCCCCACAGAAAAGTTACTCTTATCCCCACCTGACCTAAACTTCTTTAGAAACTTCCCTGTCTAGCGCAATTACTCCCTGTCTGGCGCCTATTTTTTTCATGGCGCCCTAGGCTGTAGCCTAGTCAGCCTAATGGATAATACGGCACTATATACAAGTACCCACTTCTTCTACATAGGTGTATATATATATATATATATATATATATATATATATATATATATATATATATATATATATATATATATATATATATATATAAATGCAGATTTTAAGAGGAAAATAAATACCATGCAGTGATAAAGTAATATATCATTGGAAAAAGGTTTTTAAAGAATTTAAATATATACAGGGTGATTTAAAATCGATCACGAAACTTAGGGGTGATTCTACTTGACAAAAGGGTAGAGCTTCATATATTTTTTTTCAAAATGTCATTCGCTTTCGAGTTACAAACTGTCAAAGTTCAATTATTATTATAGTTTTTTCGCCATATTACATTTATTTTTAACCAATCCAGTTGATATTTGGCACACAAATCGAACTTTGCAGATTCTAAAATTTTAAGACAAAGTACTTTTTAAATACCGCCAGTGGGCACTTTACCTAAAATTTAAAATTTATTTACATCATAACTTTTTATTTTGACAGATATCGTAAAGCTGGGGCGCCATTTTATACACAATCAAAAACTTAAAAAATAAAGTACTCTTTATTAAAGTCGATAAACCTCATCGTTTAGGCACCAATAGACATCAAGTTTTCATCAATTTCAATCAAATTACCTACATACATACAGGGTGTCCAGTATCTAAACCGACAAACTTAATTAAACGATTCTACAACAAAAAACAAGAAAAAAACTTCATATAAACCTTTGTCCTAGACGTAATTAGTTTTTGAACTACAGGGTGTTAAAAATAAAAGATTTTTTTTTTTTAATATTTAACACACCGTAGTTCAAACACTAAGACGTTTAGGACAAATGTTTATATAAAGTTTTTTCTTATTTTCTGTTGTAGAATCGCCCCGTAAAGTTTGTCGGTTGAGTTACTGGAAACCCTGTATGTATTTAGGTAATTTGAATAAAATTGATGAAAACTTTGATGTCTATTGGTGCCTAAACGGTGAGGTTTATCGACTTTAATAAAGAGTACCTTATTTTTAAGTTTCTGATTGTCTATAAAATGGCGCCACCAACTTTGCGATATCTGTCAACATAAAAAGTTATGATGTAAATAAATTTTAAGTTTTAGGTAAAGTGCCCTCAGGCGGAATTTTAAAAAGTACTTTTGTCTTAAAATTTTAGAATTTGCAAAGCTCAATTTGTGTGCCAAATATCAACTGGATTGGTTAAAAAATAAGTGCAATATGGCGAAAAACCAAAATAAAAATTGAACTTTGACGGCTTGTAACTCGAAAACGAATGACATTTTTAAAAAAATTATATGACGCTCTACCCTTATTTTGTCAAGTAGAATCACCCCTTAAGTTTCGTGATCGATTTTTGAATCACCCTGTATAAAAATGGGGGTAACCATATCCTGTTTTACCTTTTGTACTAACTTTATATTAAACCAAAATTAGTCAGTTTTACTTAAAAATATGGAAAATAATGCCTCTGGTCTTTCCTTGTTGTTTTGAGCATAAAATTTGCGGACATTTCGGGGTCGTGATTTGCTATAGAATTATACCCGCATTAGATGCACGATAAAGTTTTGCGCAGTATAATTGCGTCTTAAAACCAGTGAGACTAAAGTGCGTTACTTAGTCTGTTGCTCTCTTACCGAATGATTATCTTCCAACCATGGAGCTGTAACTTGAGCTAATAGAGCAACAGCTTCGCTTCTCTCAGGTTCAGGCCTTGATTCCTCTTCTATAGTATCGGCGATAATTTGAACTCCTGAAAACTTTTCGAAAAATCGAATAGCGGAGGAGTTGCAACACATTGTACTTAAGGCTCTTAAGATCAAGGTTCGCAATGAGGAACCATCACATTTCTCGCAGAGTATCAGTAGGATCGGTATTATATCAGCCTAAAATAAAATTTAACAGTTAACAACGATAAAAACCTAAAGTGGTGATTTTTTATGTCTTTTATGAAAAAAGTTCCTATATAGTATATTACATTACAAGTGTGGAAGATGACTAATTGCACACGAGTGGGAATATTGTAGCACGAGGCGTTAGCCGAGTGCGACAAACCCACGAGTGTAAGAAAGTCATTTTCACACGAGTACTGTACACTATTTTTCCTACGATTACAAATTATTCACCAAAAAAATTCAAGTTTGTCTTTACAGAAAAAATAAAAAACAATTGAGAACTTTGCAAGACTAGGGTGATTTTTACTTTGTAACACTAGTGTGATATGTATTTTTCCTCACTGCTATATTATACTGTTTTGACAATATTTTTACATCGAAAATCACCTACCTAGAAGCATTATATAACTTTTATCATTTTGAAATTTAAAAGGCCCTTACATATAAAAATTGTATGGTTTGGTTAGGTAATAACGGTAATAGTTTAATACGGTTTTCTGATATTTTAAGGGTTTTCTAAAAATTATCGATACTTATTTTAGACACTCTTCCAAATAAAACGTAAGTGGCGCATATCCAAAATATTCCGTTTTTTTTAAATATCAGTAAACAAACTTACGGGACCGGGGAGTGAAAAGGGGTGCTGGGTGGGGAAAAATTGGTAAAACGAGTTAATGAAACTGAACATCACATGTAAAATTAAGTAAAAATTACATTTTTTCTCATATTTTTAAGAAAAATATAAAAAAATAGGAAAAATGTAAATGCATAACCAAAAGTCCTAAAAGTTAGAAAAAATGACTACTAAACGTCCGTTATACCATGCAAAATATGGAAAGCATTTGGCAACGTCGGAAGGGTCTGATTCTATTTATGAATGGATAAAAGAAAGTGGATTCATAAAGTGTGTATAAGCCTCAGGTTTAATTAAAGGGATTAAAAAAAGATTTAACTAGTTGTTTGAGTACACGAAGACAGAGAGAAAGGAATTTGATCTATAGGAGTTTTTCTCTGGCGCTTTAGTTCGAACGGTCAAGCGGCAAGGATGCCTCTATAAAGTGCGTGCTCAAAGGTGGGAGGGAGATTTTTAATTTGATCTACTTACCTGACAACACTGTGCCACTGAGCGAGCAGTCAGTGAAAGTATTTTTTTGTGGTTATGTCTATTTTTGTTTATGTTTTTTTTTCAGAAATTTTATTATTACTCTTTTTAATATTAAAAGAAAGCTTATACTGTGTAGTAACTTTACGTTAATAAGATGATTTTTGCTAATTGCGCTGGGTTCTACTGTCTAAGGTAAATAAAAAGTTTTTTTACTGTTACTACAATAAATATGTCACTTGCAAAACCAATAGCAGTTTTTGCAACACTAGTGCTGTAAAGTACTTTGCAACACTAGTGTGATATAGCGCATTTTCTATGCATGAAACCAGTGTGCTATTTGCTCTTTTCACAAGTGGTTGTAGAATAAATATATATCCGGACTTGCTTCATTTCTGAAATACAGGGCGTTAAGTTATTACAGAAGGTCGGTATTTTTAAATATCAAAAACCCTTCAACTGACTTGGTACACTTATTTAATGTAATAAGCCTCTTGTAAAGCTTTACCTTCATTACGATTATTGGTTTCAGTGGCGACTCAGTGGGCACCAGAGTCAATATTATTGAAAAAAGTGCGTCACTAACTTTTCTATATTTTTCGATTAAACATTTAAAAATGCCGCGTTTAAGTCTTTTGTATTTAGTAGGGAGAGATAGCGGTTTGACCATCCTCCACCCCCGGGGAGCTTATTATCTCAAGATCTCTGACGTCAGAGCAATTATTTAGGAATCTTGCGCAACTCCATATTTAGGGTACAGCGCATGCGTTAAGGAATCAAGGGCGTGACCACGGCCTGTCACCTGTCAAATGTCAAATGTCACCTGCCAAATAGTAAATGTCACTTGTCAAATGCCACATGTCAATATTTGCTGACGTCATTTCGTACAGCCCTAGATCGATTGGTAAACCCGACAACACCGGGGGAGGTGGAGACGGCGCGGGGGGAAGGGTAAATAATAATAAAACATATTGTATATATTACTTTTATTTAAACCACATTATACATTGACTCTTAGCAATTTTATATACAAGTTTAGATAGTAATACACTACAAGCTACAGCAATTATTTATGGAAGTATTAATGTACTCCTTGCATTTTACCCAAATAATATTTTCTGAACATACGCCTACTACAACCAATCAGAGAGCCGTATTTTTTCTTAAGCCGTTATTTTTAACCAATCAGAGAGCAGTTTACCCTAATAGATGGTTTCTGAACGTACCCTTGTAATTTCAAGGTCAAAGCATACGTCATAAAAGCCGTTATTATTTTTAACCAATCAGAGAGCCGTATTTTTCTTAAGCCGTTATTTTTAACCAATCAGAGAGCAGTTTGCCCTAATAGATGGTTTCTGAACGTACCCCTTGTAATTTCAAGGTCAAAGCATACGTCAACAATAACAAAGATAGCTGCAGTTAGATAATAAACGGTAAAAACAGTGGTAACTAAATAAAAACAGTGTTTGTGGTAAAGCATTTATTATAAAATAAAAAAATACATACATTGTTGTCATATTTCTAAATAATTCTTAGAATAATACCTTATAAAATAAATAGCAGTGTTTACAGTAAAGCAAATATTTTTAAATTAAAAAATACATTGTTGCCATATTGCTAAATAATTCTTAGAATAATGTATTATTACGGTTATTTAAACTCTTCTTACAGACCCTGTTAATGGTGAATATTTTACAAGTTTGTCGTGAATAATTAAACAGTAAGCATTTGTGTTTGCAGGAAAGTTTTCTTTTGTTTCAATCTCTAACCTTACATCAATAATGCCAGAATTAAGGATTTCATTTTGTCTTGAACAATCAATTACAATTAAGGATGCATTGTTTTTAAATTTTTTAGGAGTTAAAAGTGGTTCGTTTTCTTTTTCGTAGTAGCTTTCTTGAAATTCTGAGTACATTTCATAGAGAGTAGCTATTATACCTCTTGAAATTTCCAAATTTAAATTATCATATGGATAAAATTAAGAATTTAAATAAAGCTTTGCATTTGATACATCACAATGATCAAATAAGCTACAATTTTTCTTGTGGTTATCCTTTCGATCTGTTTGAAAACCTAAAATTATCCATCTAAGTCTTTCCACCTGCACAGAAGTTTTAATGGTCCATGTAAGGTGTTTTCCAATCGGTATTGAAGGATGTTCTGTGAGTTCCCAGCTTCTAAAACCGATATCCAATTCAGTTCCACTTCCAACAATCTGTAAAAGTTCTAGTCGCTCAGCATCGGATACTGTAATATGTGGTAGCCTCCAAACAATTTTATCAATAATAGCTTGTACATTTTCTCCATCGGTAGTGTTAATAACGGCATTTTTATCGGAAGAACTTCTTAACAATATTAGTTCATGCTTAACATTTATAAGTATCTTTTGAAAATCTTCAGCGAATCCTAGTAATGTCCTTAGTGGAACACAAACATTAAAAGTTCCGTTTGAACCCATCCCGTCCCAGGTAAAATCATCTTCAATACTCCAACCAGCGTTTTTATATTTAATTAACTCATTACCATTGTAAGAGACATAACCTTTCATTGTTGCTGCTATTCCAGGATATCTAGTCGAATCAATAACTTTTCCGCCAATTTCAAGACGAATTTCTTCAAAGAGGTGTCCCACAAAGTTGTTTACAAGTTTAGCAGTGTCTGAAACTCTTCCATCGGACCCTTTTAAAAGTCGTCCTTCCAAATAAATATGACTTGCCCAAGGTAGGGTGTATATATCAGTTTGTTGCACCGGTATTCGAATTTCATCATTATTTTTGAAAGAGCTGGAGTACGGTAAATGGCTATGCCTTTCTATTTTTGTAATAGAGTTATCAAAGTTTAGCGAATCTGTCACGTTTAAAATGCTCATTTTCTAAGTTTTTAACAAGAAGCCCTATGGATGCAAGAAATCTTATATTTTCTTCTGTTAAGCTCTTTTTAGTGTTCCAAAGCTGGTTAAAATTGACAATTTTCTTGGCGTTATATTTCACAACCATAGCACGTGTGCTCTGCACAACGTTCTGCAGTATACTGACACAAACATTACAAAGTAGTTATTTATAAAGACTTTCTCAAATGTAATCTAATAGTAATAACTTCTCCTCTAAAGTCAACCAATTCACCATCTTGATCAACCAGTTTTAATTTAATGTTGCTGATAATTTTGGTGGATACAGGCATATAAAGCACATTTTGAGGAATTTCTATAATTTTGAAACCAGCTGGTACTGATGGCGAAAATTCATGTATTGTATGAACAAGCATATTATTGTGATATGCGCCAGTAACGATATTACACTCGATTTTAATCACGTTAATTTTCAGAATATTTACAGGTGTTTGCGATACATGTTTAACGTTGGGCTTTAGCAAAATATTATGAAATCCCAACAATTTTCCAATAGAATTTGTCTTAGTAAAGTCAACTGTATGAGAACATTCAAGCTCGCACTTGAGCGTATTAACATTACCCTTTAGGCTTAGGAGTACAATTAAAATTATTGATTGCTTTATTTTTTTCCTGTATGGCCTCTTGTAGATAATCATTTATTGCACTTATTTCATATGATCCAATCGGGATTTCTAGAGTAATATTACCCACATAAAATTTGTTATTGCTATTATCAATGTTGGGTATGGCGTTAAACGTTTCTAAACTGACTAAACCAAGCTCGTATTCACTAGTGTCATCTCTCAAGTAGATGGGCGGGTTATAGGTTGCTTCTAAGATGGAACTATTACCACTCAAGCTAAAGGTATGCATGACGGTTGAAGTAAGACTAAATTTATTTCTTGAGTCATCTGTATTTATAGGGTTTTAAATAGAGTCCCAAACCGTTTTTGTATGGTCCTAAATATAAACCGCTACCAGTTTTGCTAATCGCAATAGATTCCATTGTTTTGTTGTGTCTCTTTTCTTCTTCTAATCTTTCTTGCGCCGCCTTAGAATCTTTAACAGCTTTTACGATCCCTGATATTCCGCCGCTAAGTGCTCCTACGGCGCTTAAGCCGGCAAAAAGTGGTATTAAAAATGGTAGAAATCCGCCGACTACAGGTAAAGGTACTACATCTGCAGGTTTTTCTTTTTCCACCCCATTGAATGCTTTCAGAGCTACTTCAGCAGCAGAGAAAAGATCTTGCGGTTTTTCCACGTACAATGCCTCCCCAGTTTTTTCTTAATTGATTTTTTCTTAAACTTCTGCATGACCGTACAGCACAAAGTTTTTGACAATACTAAGGATTGAATCAGAATGTTAAGTATATATTTATATATGTTACGTTATACTATAACTGTCATCATTTAGTTCCCACCCGTCATTGAGTCAACACGTGTCTAGAGCTACATAAAGATTATTAACAATAATAACGTATTTAAGAAAAACAGTGCCGTATTTAGAAAAACAGTGCCGTATTTAGAAAAACGGTGCCGTATTTAAGAAAAACAGTGCCGTATTTAGAAAAACGGTACCGTATTTTAGAAAACAGTGCCGTATTTTAGAAAAACGGTGCCGTATTTAGAAAAACAGTGCCGTATTTTAGAAAAACAGTGCCGTATTTAGAAAAACGGTACCGTATTTTAGAAAACAGTGCCGTATTTTAGAAAAACGGTGCCGTATTTAGAAAAACAGTACCGTATTTTAGAAAACAGTGCCGTATTTTAGAAAAACGGTGCCGTATTTAGGAAAAACAGTGCCGTATTTTAGAAAAACAGTTGCCGTATTTAGAAAACGGTGCCGTATTTTAGAAAAACAGTGCCGTATTTAGAAAAACGGTTGCCGTATTTAGAAAAACAGTACCGTATTTTAGAAAACAGTGCCATATTTTAGAAAAACGGTGCCGTATTTAGAAAAACAGTGCCGTATTTTAGAAAAACAGTGCCGTATTTAGAAAAACGGTGCCGTATTTTAGAAAAACAGTGCCGTATTTAGAAAAACGGTGCCGTATTTTAGAAAAACAGTGCCGTATTTAGAAAAACGGTGCCGTATTTGAAAATAAAGACCGTTATCGCTTAAGCAGAGGGCTCTGGGCTATTTGCTTAAGCAGTGGGTTGCCCCAAAAGTAAATCCTAATTATTAAAAATATTTCTTAACCATGGATTTGAACAAGTTGGACAAGGATGTGAGACGTAAAATAAATGAAGCTACCGATAGTATTCGAAAAAAATACCAGCTTTTAAAGAAGCAGCAACGTGAGAATGGCGAGCTAGAGTTCGACACGAATGATGATCAGCGCTCAGAAGATAAGCGGAGTTTGCAAGAAGATCCAAACATTCTTCAACTCCTTGATAAACATTCGCGTAGTGTAAAAAAATTATATGATTCAATAAAAGCTGGTCGTTATGAGAATGCTGTTATATTGGAAAATACGTATAAACCTTTGGCAAAAATAATATCCAAATCAATACAAAACACTCAATCTGGTAGACAACCATTTATACCAAAGTCCTTAAAAAGACGTCAAAGCGAAAATTTTACTCATACAGTAATAAAGAAAGCACGAACTCCTCTTAACTTTGCCAGTCCCGTTAAAAACCAAGACGATATAGCTGAACAAGAAAAAGAATATATGGATGATGAGCCGTCGGAAGATGAACAAATGATGGAGGAAGGCGAAACAGAGGAAACTGATTTAAACAGAACTATCTATGAGCACCAACCTGAAGAAAGTTACTTTGATGATGACTTTAGAGTCGACCCACAATTAAATCCTGTTCAGATTGATAGTATTCCGGAAGAATCCTTTCGAGAATATCTAGATCAGTATGATCCGCTACCTAGAAAATATGTGGAAGGTTTTATAAAAGATACGGAAAACGAGTACGATCGAAACTATTTAAAACATGATATGGCTACTGATCATCTAACTTTCGGTGATTCTCGACTTGAATTTAACGGTCCAGATATTTATGTTAAAGGGGAAAAATTTATTGGAACTCCTGGTCTATATGAACTTATATTCAAGACCAATCCGTTAAAAAACAAATTTACATCACTAGACGAGCGAGCATTTGCAAAATTGGTTTTGCTAACGAATGCTAGTAAGAGAAACTTTAATGAAAACGAACAGCATGTTGGCAACAGAGGTGTCAAGTACATGTTAACAATTAAACCGTTACTCGAACGTATAAAAGAGGAGCGAATAAGAAAACAAAAAGCACGCGATAAAGAGTTGCGAATTACAAGAGCACAAAATACTCAAGGCTATGGTTTACCAATTGATACTAAACATAAAATATTTAACAATAATAAAACTGATTATATTTACTGGGATGATCCAAATGAGCTTGTGGATAGATTAAGATTGTTAATGGCTAGCAAGCAAGTGGGTAATAATAACCATCAAAATGAGATTATGAGTATTATTGAAGAGTTAAAGGAAGCCGATATTATTGAATAAAAAGAGTTGATTTAGTAACATAACATCATTTTCAAGATGACTCTCGACAAGTTCGGACGTAATTTAACTCATCCATATCATTTAGCAAAAAAGCTTAAAACAGAAGATGGTGTAAAGGATAAACCCGAAAACAACTTGTATGGCTACATGAATATTATGTTGGTTTGCGAAAAGGGTTTGTCAAAACATCTTTTAATAAATGGCACAAAATTTGATTACTACAGGTTTCCCATTACAAGTGGAATTATTGAATATGTCAATATCGATACACCTGTTAAAACGTATATAAACGCAACAGCATATGAAAAACCAAGCGAGTTGTTACACCAGAAGTTAAATTTAAATGATTATATTTTATTTTTAGGAGATAAAATACGACCACGTATCAAAATATATGCCGAGTTTATAATTAAATATCCTATTTTATAAGGTATTATTCTAAGAATTATTTAGCAATATGTCAACAATGTATTTTTTAATTTAAAAATAATTGCTTTACTGTAAACACTGCTATTTATTTTATAAGGTATTATTCTAAGAATTATATAGAAATATGGCAACCATGTATGTATTTTTTATTTTATAATAAATGCTTTACTACAAACACTGTTTTTTATTTAGTTACCACTGTTTTTACCGTTTATTATCTAACCGCGGCTATCTTTGTTATTGTTGACGTATGCTTTGACCTTGAGTGTATTACTATCTAAACTTGTATATAAAATTGCTAAGAGTCAATGTACAATGTGGTTTAAATAAAAATAATATATACAATGTGTTTTATTATTTACCCTTCCCCCGCGCCGTCTCCCGCCTGACCCCGGTGTTGCCGTTATCTAACCGCGGCTATCTTTGTTATTGTTGACGTATGCTTTGACCTTGAGTGTATTACTATCTAAACTTGTATATAAAATTGCTAAGAGTCAATGTATAATGTGGTTTAAATAAAAATAATATATACAATATGTTTTATTATTATTTACCCTTCCCCCGCGCCGTCTCCACCTCCCCTGTGTTGTCGGGTTTACCAATCGATCTAGGGCTGTACGAAATGACGTCAGCAAATATTGACATGTGGCATTTGACAAGTGACATTTACTATTTGGCAGGTGACATTTGACATTTGACAGGTGACAGGCCGTGGTCACGCCCTTGATTCCTTAACGCATGCGCTGTACCCTAAATATGGAGTTGCGCAAGATTCCTAAATAATTGCTCTGACGTCAGAGATCTTGAGATAATAAGCTCCCCGGGGGTGGAGGATGGTCAAACCGCTATCTCTCCCTACTGTATTTTTTAGTATCTTGCTTTGGTTTCAAGAAAAAGAATTCAAGCTACTTTAAGGCATTTTAAAAGGTATTCTTAAACAGCATAAAAAAATCCCGATTTAAAAAAAAAAAAACAATCAGCCCTTTGCCGTGTACACCTAAGATTTTTCGGTGTAGATAGATTGAATTTTATTTATTTTCTTCCAATTTTCCCTGAAATGGCAAGTTTTTTTGTAATAATGCCAAAATTTGCATTTTTATGGAAATGTCCGCAAAATTATTGAAAACGCCGCATAGTCCGATGACGTAAATGGAGTGTGCCTAAGTCACAAAAGATACAAGCTACGACATCCCTTTTCTATTTCTCGTTCCTTTTTTGGCATATTTATTTAACGGGACGCTTTTTACATAAGCACTGGTAACATTGTAAAGTTGATTGAACTCGCAAATTGTGGAATAAATTTTAATTAACTTTAAAAATTATTTACAAAAAAACTATGAACAATTTTGTTTAAATTTTTCCGGGTTGGCGACGTATTTAACTATTGATTAAAATAGTTTTTTTATCATTGTAAAATTTTGGCCAAGAGCTTATTTCGACCTTAGTGAATGGGAAAAATGATGATTTCCGATAAAAAGCACAACTGCTGACTTATTTTAAAGCAAGTAATTTTTTAGTTTTTATTTTTGTTTCGTATGTATATCATGTGTTGGTCCCACTGATCTTGATGGATTCCCAATGTTATTACCTACGCGAAACAAAAGTTATAATTTATGGGCGAAAAACCGGTTTGTGCGCAAACAAATTGAGGGTAAACGCACCTGTCGCCAAACAGACTATCCGCATTATTGGAAAGAATTTGTCGACGGCGTTCGTTTTCTGTTCGAAGTACGGTAGCTAATGAGCGTCACGGTCAGACCGCGGACGGAGGGAATGGGGTGCTGGTTTTGTATTTTGCCCCGGCTTTTAAGTGCGCATGTTCGTCCACCCATCCATTTGTTTACTGCGCGAGGTCGTAAAAATCCGAAAAATGCTTCTTGCCACTGCGGATCTAAATGTAGGTTATCTATGGTTGGTACATATACAGAGAAGAAATCAAAGTGGCATTAATATTTTTTTAGAAAACAAAGCTAGGTAAGAAGAAAATACAAGAGACCAAAACTGAGTTAAAAGCATATTTTAAAATTTGTATTTTTATCTGCTTAATCGGAAAAAAAAACATAAAAACGTTATAAAAATCCGTGAGAGTATTGGCTTTGATGCCCACTAAGCCGCCACTGGAACCAATAATCGCAATGTAGGTAGAAGCTTTACATGAGCCTTATTACCAATTACCTCCTTCAGTTTCGTACCGTAGTTAGGAAATACCCTGCATATGAGAAAGCTAGTTTCAAAGTATTAAATCTTCAATATTACCACATTTTATAAAAACCGAACCAAAACACATATACATTCAAAGTTATTTTTCTTACCTTAACAAAATGTTCTATCAGATCAGAATTTCTTAACGCCACCGAAGTAATACCAGTTAAAGTCGCCCTTAGATCAATTTCGGAAGTTGGATCCTCCAGCTTGTCAACTAATTTCTTGATTTCTTTGACTAGAATTTGACTCTGGATGGCCTCCCACTCGCTGAAAAGTTCTGCCATTGGCGCTAACACTTCGTCCGAATTTAAGTGTTTTATTTGGTCGTGTAGTTTTAGTATTTTTGAGCTCACTTGAAGAGTGTGAGTTTTCAAAAAGTCTAGTATGTTGCCGGCTAGGCTTTGAATAAGAGGATTGACGTGTTTGGTTTCACTGGAAGGAAAAATGTAGTTTAAAAATAATATAGAAAATTCCACACCACTGTTTTTTGACCAATCAAATGTGTAGTTTTGGTTGCATTACCATGGCAACACAAGTATTTATCGGATTTTTTTCTCCTGCCTGGGGTACCAAGGAGCGAATTATAGTGGAAATTTTTTGACATAATCATTGAATTTGTTTTAACGTCATGTTTGTCATTTACATACATAATTAAAGAAAATGTTATTTTGTACCAGTTGTAGTATTTCAGAAATAACATAATATAAAATAATGTAAGGTTTTAAGACCCTAAATGACAATTTTATACAACTACAGTTAGTAAAATAATATCATAAGACTGAAGTACTAGACATAAGCAAAGAGCAAACGAAAGCAAGGTATGGGTCTAAAAAATTAAAATAAACTATTTTTACCAAATGTAGTAATATAAGGTATATATAATATAAAAGAATAAACAATGGTAAGCTCTAAAATTACATATATTTGCAACTACAATTGGTAAAATGGAAAATATTTATTTTATAATAAAATTTTAATGCTCGTGTCAGAGTTACAAATATTAATTTAAAAGAATATTATTTAACACAAACTTGGTGTAAAATTTTTCTTACCATTCCACACGTGCTTAAATTATTCCGTGAATTTTTTCTCGGCTACGAATATTTGAAGAAATTAATTTTCAAAATATTCGTGGCCTTGAAAAAATTTTCGAAAATAAATTTAGCACTAGTGGTATGGTATAGTACAAGTGAAAAATGTAATTAGGTTATACAGGGTGTTTTTAAACAAATACGAAACATTTTAGGAGGTGATTCCTTATTCAAAATAAAGGGTAGTTTGCCTTATAAATATGGGATCAAGAGTCAACCATTAGGGAGATATCGGGAAAAGGTTTAATAACAAAGTTTTCTAATTTTTCTGCTTTAAAACAAAATATGCTTTTTTCACAAAATTAATTTTCCCGTGCCGGCACGTTATGACTTCTATTTAATTTTTTATTTTAAATTGGTTAGTTTAATGAAAAATATTAACTTTTCTATTTCTAAATAAACCGGTCAATCCAAATTTGTATTTTTCAAGTTATTGCGTAAGTGTCTCGTTAAAATTGGTTAGCAAGAACGATAAAAGTGGTCTATTTCCTCCACTTCCATTAATTCTAGGAAAGTGAAAACATATTCAGAAAGTGAATTTTTATAATAGCAATATTTTAATAGAATTTCATTGTTCTAGCGCTTTTCGTTTTGAGATGAACAATAAAAACGTTATTTTTTCGCTATTTTTGTACCGCGATATCTATATCGAAATTATTTTATCTAAAAATTGAGTTATGGGACCCACACCAAATTTATACCAGATGCTATTAATGCTAAGACGAACAATGTGGTAAAGAATTTTTTTAATTTAAATTCGCAAAAAAAAGTAATTTTTTGGTTAGCCCCCCTAGAGAAAATCAAAACTTTTAAAAGCAAATCCTCTAGTTGAATTTATTTCGTAAATTTGTATTTTATCGACAAATCTTAAATTTTGCAAAATATCTGCTTTTTTCTTGTAAATAGAGGCATTTGAAAATCTCGCATAAAAAAATGCATAATAAAAAAATTTTAGCTGGCTAGTTTTTTGAAAAATATAGATAATTAAATAAAATTTGATATTTGTGTGTATTGTGCTTTAAAAGTTTTAATTTTGTCTGGGGGCTAACCAAAAAACTAACTTTTTTGCAAATTCCAAAACAAAATTTTCTTTACCAAAGTGTTCTTCCTTAGACCAAAAGTATATTTTTAAGATAAAACAAAAATTAAAAACCTAGTTGCGCGTCTGGATATCTCTCTAATGGTTTACTTCTGACCCTATGTTTATAAAGCAAACTACCCTTTATTTTGAATAAGGAATCACCTCCCAAAAACTGTTGGTATTTGTTTAGAAACAAACTGTATTACAGGGATTCAAAGTATTTTCTAACATTTTACTCTCTCAAAAAAAATCGGTTTAATTAATATCTAAATTGTATGTCTATTTTATATCTGACCCTGACATCAGACCAAAACGACCTATAGGGTTAATCGTGACGACACGAAACAAGACACCTCTACACAACGTTGAAACGTTCATTAGAATGTTACTTTCTTAGTAGATTTATTCCGATTTTTTCTAAAATTTTTACTTTTAATTGGTTTTTTCGGTTGCCTTATTGTGTCCCGTTTTTTTTATTGAAGTCTGCCCTTCTTTAATAGGTCTAACAGATTACTGCGAAAAGATGCTCGATGCGAAAGAGCCTGCATGTTGTTGGACCATTATTTTGTATACCCATTTTTTTTAAGTGTCTCTTTAGATAGCAAGGGCACTTCAGAAGTTCTACTACTTGCCTTGGCTGAGTGCGCCCCAGAAGGAAGATGGAAGTCCTGAGCTACCGTTTTCTTTATATATCTTTGATCAGATTTAAAAAGTTTTCGAAATTATTGAAGGACAAAATATTATAAATATATATCAATTTTTTCCCCTCTATTTAGTTGACCCATTTAGATAGACTATTTTACTTAAGTAAGTCTGATCATTATTTAATACGTTTAGTTATCTTACCTATTTAAATTCCTATAATCCATTTCAATACACCTAGAATGCGACAAAATTCCTCTTAAAATAGTTGTAGCACACGCCGCCAGATGGTTCACTTTTGATTTAGTTCAGCTGCAATCGATTTGCATTGAAGTGTAATGGTACATTCTTGCTCTATGGACAATCTTGCTTCTTGTAACCACCAAAGTACAGCTTTATTGTCAACTGTGACACCATCAGTATGAATTGGTGGGACTCTAAAGGAAAATTAGTTTAAGTCAAACTACGAATCTCTTATTCTTAAAATGTACTTAGAAATAAAGGAAGGATACCACCTTGTATTTGTTATTTCAATCATATTTTTCAATTCATTTTATTTTTATTTTAAATCTTCAGTCCTATCTATGTTTTATCTTGATGTTTATAAAATTATTACAAATATTCAGTAAATAAAGATTATTTGGGTTTAACTTCGTAATACATCTTTGTTACTAGTTAATCGAAATATATTTTTTAATTATTATTTTAATTTTTTTAGGCCTGAGATAGCACATAAATATATTTTTTATTTTTAATAATGCGGATGATATTTCACAAAACCAACGAAAATTAAAAAAAGTGGTAAAATAAAAGTTTTATGTACTTGCCTTTCTTGATCCTGATATCTCAACCTTAATCTCTCTTGCAACCTTCCTCTTTCGCTTCTTCTCTGTCTCATTTTATTGGGAGAATTTCCAACACTTCCCTTGGGGGTTGACGTGTGCTCCGGACCGCCCAAATCTTCAAAAGATGTTCCAACTCACTTTCACAATCACTTGAATTAAATGACGTCACAGCCTCGTATTCCTCTAAACTTGAATTTTTTGAGGTATCAAGCACCGCTGGAGCTGAGTGACCTAACTTAGGAGAGTCACGTGATTCATCAAGGTTATTTTTAGTTAATGGAAGTGATTTAGTGCCCGATATTTCGCTGCTGGTGTCGTAATCGTGCCCTTGCGACAGGCAACTTATTTCTTCTTCATTTGTTTCTACGGTTGATCGCGGGCTGCTTGATTGTGTGAGCTTTGAATACTGATTAGTGTTTGTTTCAAGGCATTCTTTGGTGTTTTTACTTGTGAAAAGGTTTCTGCTTACTTTTGGTGAATGTTTTATGTATCTGTAATGATTTTTTATGGTAAATAATTGATAAGTTTATACAGGGGATCATCAATAATATCTTTTTATGGTAATTGTCTGGAAAGTTGCGGCTACTCCGATTTTGACGAAATTTGGTATACGGGGGTTTTTGGGGCGCTGATCACGAATCTAAGAGAGTTTGTTTATGGCAACGTTTCATTTTCGAGATATCCATCATCAAAGTTGAAAATCAAAGTAACTCCATTTTCGCTTTATTTCTCCTTCTTTTTGCACACAATTCTGATTTTCAGCTTTTTAAACCCTATTTTTCTACATATTTTAATTATTTATTTGCATTAAATTTTAAATTGCATAGCTTTACTTTTAAACGCAATAGATTATGGTGGAGTCGCTGGAGCAGTGTATACACGGTTGCAGCGTGTTCGTGTTTAAAGGGAACCTTAGCAAATTATTTGATAAAAAGTGTAAATTACATAGAGAAACGAAGTTTTAAAAGGAAAAAATCAAATATTGTGGGCCACTTTAACTTTAAATCAAGAATTGTGTGCAAAAAGGACGACCATTCAGGTTCGTGATCAGCGCCCCAAAAACCCCTGTATACCAAATTTCTTCAAAATCGGAGTTGCCGCAACTTTCTAGACAATTCCCCTTTTTATAACACATGATTTTTTAATATAATAGAAGGAACAGTTTAAAAATGTAAATTCGGTGCTCTTTGATAAGAAAAAAGTCACAAAAAGGTTTAAAGCAAGTAAATCGGCATGGTTGTCTTCGCGGCCGCTTTTGCTATATTTCTTTTATGATATGCCGGTTGATGCAGCTGGTCATCGCACTATGGGATAGAAGTTAATTTTTTTGGTCAAAATTCTGAAACTTGCCAATCTAACTTAAAAAGGGGTGCTTTTTACTGGAAAAATATTATAAATTATTACAAATGCTTTTGGAAACCTGAAACTTATTATATGTTATTATAAATTTACACCCCCCTTAACATTATTATTTTTTATTGTACAAAATAAACTAAAATGTCAGCTTGTTGTTTGTTAATTTGGTAGTATTCTAATTAGTAATCGGATGATTATTATCTCATAGGTATGATTTTTTTAAATGGAATACCCTGAAAATTATATCACCACCAAAAAATCTTTTAAAATGCTTTAAAAAACTACATTTGATGTGTCTATCTCAATTAGTTTCGGAAATATGACCATCCAAATCTGAAAAATAATTTTAAATTATTCTTAGAAGCCTAATAGAGATACATCTTCCCAACTTTTTTATTTTTTAACGTATAAAATAAATAAAAACACTGTTTTGTTGGGTAGATTCTGTAGAATCAATATCTTTCATCAGAATGCTTTTATCTTTTAGGATATATAGTGTAGGACAAAACATATTCAATTTTAAAATGCAAAACCTTGTAAATTATAAAAATCTTGTATCTGTCCTTACACTCAGAAGTAGCAAAAAGTAGGAAGGCAGTTGTAAGTACAAAAACTGATAAAGAAAAAGGTAAAAAAATCTTTGACAAAAGTAGCGAGACTTTGCGAGACTGCATCGGAAACACAACAATAGCTTTTATTATTTAAACTCTTTTACTTTTTTTAGTAAACAAGGCTAAAATTAAACTAAGTAGATTAAATGTTGTATATTTATGTTTACTTAAAATACATTTTCAAGTTTCCTATTACCCCAATAGAAGTCGTCATATCCTTTTATAATTTTGCGTACATTTAGTTTGGAGTATCTACTTTGAAATACACAGCATGAGCCATTAAAATTTCAAAGTTGCTTTTTGGCCAAAATAATGGATTTCTATCCCATAGTGTATCGGCGCGTCGCTGTAAAGAATAGCGGCGCCTTTGTATAAAATAGTCCGATTGCAGGCGGCCTTTTTTATGTTTTTTGTATTATTTTTAAAGGGTATCAAATTTGCGCTTTTAAAATGTTCTTACTATACTTACTTTTGTCTTTTGACTGGTTCTGTATGTGGTGCATTTTCTGTGGAGAACTTCTTCAAGAAATGTGGAGAACTTTTCTTTCGCTTTTCACTAGCCTTTCGTCAATGTTCTCTTTTACAGGTGTCGACTTTTCCTTGTAGTTACTTGTTAAATTTAGGTTTTCATTTGCGTCACAATGCAAGGATCCTAAAAATGTTTTTATTTTAATTAAATAGAATCAAGCTTATTTGTTTTCCAAAATGCATAGGAAATATAAAACGCATGGCAGATTATTATATGTAAAAAGCTCGTTTTAGACTTATCAAACTTCTTGTCAAATAGGTAGAACCAAGTTTACCTTGAAGAAATTTGACAGTGTTGATTGAATTTGAATATCAAAGAAATTCAAGGTCTTCTTGTCAAATTTGTTTGAAGTATTAGAACACATCCTATTTTTCTTCAAATATTTGATGAAAAATTACCAACCTAATGGATTTAAAATTGACAATTGGCAAGTACTTAACCTCAATTTTATCGTAATTTGGTTTTTGTTGTTGGTTTTCATTGAGTATTTATTTAAAGATTTTTAGGACAACGTGGGAATGTGCTTATAAAAAAAAATATTTGCTTTTTACGGAAAACTTAAAAATTGTTTGGGGCTGATTAACATATGTTGTTTTGCCAGAATCACCTTAGTTGGCAACTTTGCTTTGCTTCAAAGAAGTTTGTCAAATAATTTCTTTTAATTTACAATAACCAGCTGTATGGTATGGATGTATAACCAGGGCCGTATTAATTGTTTGAGGCGCCCTAGGCTAGAATTAATGAAGCGCCTATTTTTTACCAAAAGTTTTGAAGAGCAAAAAAAAGGTCCTTTCCTTCTTTTCGCGCCTATTTGCCTATTTTATTCCAAAAGACCTTATTCACAGAAAAATGAAAAGTTACTCACCAAAAATCCCCATACCCTTTTTTAAAACTACCCTGTTTAGCGCCTATTACTCGCCTGTCTGGCGACTATTTTTTCATGACGCACTAGGCTGTAGCCTAGTCAGTCTAATGGATAATACGGCCCTGTATATAACAAATATATACAGGGTGGTTTAAGATTGAACCTTAATAAATTAAGATTATTAATTATTTTGGAAAGAATAGAAGCATTTTACAAAAATATTTTAAAGAAATCATAATATGTAATTTTTTTTTCTGTTTCCATGTACTTACTTTATTTTGTGACAGTATCTCCCTACGTGATCTTGGAATTAAAAAATCGCGATGTAGTAATCAACAATTTATTTTATTATATTATTGCGTATCATTATATTATCATAACGTGCGCAGTCGGTGCAATTTTAGTATTTGACCGGTATATAGGCAGTATAATTATTGTTTTTTTGTTAAGTCATTAAAATTGTGCTTGAATTGTACATAATAAGTTTACATAATATGACTTATATGATTTTGGGGAACTATTAAAAAATAAGACTCCCATAGTAAATTACTAATTAGATTATATAGGGTGCTCCATTTAAAATTTTAAAAATAAATAAATTAGAAATAAGTCATCTTAGAAAGAAATAAAAATGATATCTGCAATTTGCATAAAAAGTTGCTGTGAAAATATTTCTATAGAATTGTAAAATCTTTTTAAACCAACAGCGAGCTTATGGGACTGTTGGAGAAAATTAATATATCCAAAATTAAAAGATAGACATATCAAATGTGGTATTTTTATAAAGGTCTTTGGACGATTTTTATATTGTTGTTTAATATACAGGGGATTGCAATTAAAAATATCATACTTTTTGTCCTACCCTGTATATCTTAACACTTATGAGATAATAAAAATATAATAAATAATTTGAAAACTGCGGAATTTTCTACAGAAATAATATTTTTGTTAATTTTGTAGAAAAAAAGAGAAAAAGTTAAAGGGTTAAAAATGTATAGTTGGACTTCAGGTAGTATTTATGCTTACTACTCATTTACAAAAAGTGTTCATCACTTTTATAATTAACGAGTAGTACTAATTTCTTTTGGATCATCTGGATCTTGGATGTTAAAGGCATTTATAATTAGCTCTATTGCAACATTTTTTTAGGTTTCCTCTGTAGTATTTAAGCACGAATTTTAAATTACTTTTATAGTTATGCCTATATATTTGCTTTTGTTTATTGTGCTTACCTTTAAAAATGTTTTTTGCTATTTGCCTCTTACATATCTTCTTTGGTGTGCTATCGCTATTATTTTCATCTTTAGTTATAACGTTGTTTTCCTTGTTTTCTTTAAGACTATTATTATTGTTTTCCCTAAAAAGTTTAAAAAATACACACATTAATGTAAAAATAAACATATTTTAGCTTTTAAAGCATAATTTGTATGTTATTAGAGAATTATTGCCAGTTGTCATATTAAGCTCGGGAATTATTAATACCGCGGCCTTATTTAAATAGTGCTTGTACCCATAATTTAGAGTTGTTGCTAATCAAGTTGACAGTACAATTATCCTAAAAAAAAGGGAACAAATTTTTGGTAGTTTTTCTTTATTGTTTTGTGTTATAGGGTTTTTATAACACAATCACAGGAATACATTTGAAAAAACAAGGTTTTCCTTTTCCATTTTGTGATCGGCAGCCGTTCGGTTTGACGAACAGTTCCGAAGTTAAAATAAGGCCAAAATAAGGCACGATCTAAAACCGACATAAATAAAGCCGGGCACTAGTCCTCATCCTACCATGCATCTGCGCAAGCTCAGATGTCAAAATTAGGCCGGTATTATTAGTGCCTGGCCTTATTTCACTGTGCAACAATTCTCTCTATTTTTATGCCATATTTTTAAATATGTATACGAAAAACGTTTTTATTTAAAGTTTTAAATATTATTTTATTTTATATTCCTTTTGCTGCCTAAAAGCTTTGAATAAAATATATCTTTACTTTTTAAATTTAATCCTACCTTTAGTAACAATGCATGTTTAACAATATTAAT
The DNA here is from genome assembly GCA_014170235.1 of Listronotus bonariensis. Taxonomy (NCBI): domain Eukaryota; kingdom Metazoa; phylum Arthropoda; class Insecta; order Coleoptera; family Curculionidae; genus Listronotus; species Listronotus bonariensis. The sequence goes on along the minus strand of JACEGR010004781.1, from coordinate 10,013 downwards.
TTTTTAAACTCTGTTTCATTTTACAATGCGGTTTTCTAAAATGAAACAGTTTTTTAAAGTAATTTAAAAATTTACCTGTTATTCCTTAAATTTTGCGGGCTGCCTTCCGTATCAGAAAAACCGGAATCTTGACTTCCGGGACTAGAAGAGACTTCCCGATATTCTCTTTCTAAGCTTTCATTTCCCCACCAGACTTTACTGGGACTTCGTTTAAAACTCATTTCTACGCTTATTTCTAGGGTTTCCTGTAATAGAAAAAAATCAGGTTAATAGGGTATTAAAAAGCTTTTTTTATTGTTGTGTTTACAAGGGCGCTCTTAAAAGTACTCTGTTTTAAATTTGGACCACTTTGGGCCAGTGGCGTAACAAGGTAGCTACGAGTCGATATCTCCCGAGTTCCATAACTAGGCACTATCCTTATTAAATAAGTCCATAACTAGGCACTATCCTTATTAAATAAGTCTTTATCCCATTAATTATTTACGTAAAAAAGATGAGAAAATAAGGCCGATAGGTTTCGAAGGGAATATCGAGAACTCGATACCGACCGAGTCGTCACCTATCGAGAAGTTAAGAATCCGGGCCCTGTTAAAACTTAAAACCTCTCCGAACTACGAAATTAAATTCGCAGGGACAGTACTGGTACTTACATATAAAATTTAAGGCAATATTAAAAAATCGTATAGTTTCGTATCGGATATAGTTTTATTTCAAAAAATATTTAGTGGCCGGGCGCCCGGGCCCCTGGGACCTCCGGGCTCGTGTTCGACGGAACACATGGAACACCGGTGGATACGCCACTGCTTTGGGCAACACTAGTTTAACTAATTTTGGCGCCAAATCGTCGCCTGTATATAAGTCTCATTTAAGGCTTTATCCGACTCTATGTTCCGTTTATGTTCCATATCCGCTACATACATCGTGAGCTCTCCTCGTACTAGACGTCGATTTACGTAACGGCATAGGCGTATATGAGGGGGGTTGGGGGTTTGAATTTCCCCCTAGCAATGATTAAGAAAGAAAATTTGTATGAAAAAGTCGTCCGTTTGTTATGTTTTTAATGCGTATATTTTGGGACTTGCCCCCACCCTTAGGCAATATGGGAAGTAGAAAAGAGAACAGGTTGTAGTATAAACTCTGTGAACTTTGGAGTTGAGAATAATTTTTTTTTACTCTCATACACTTGTTTTTTGTTTTTTTTTCTGAAAAGAAGTTAATATTGGAATTTATGTATCAGTGCCGATAACTGATAACGTATTAAATACTTACATACCATAAACCCTATTTACATTTCGGTACTTTAATCACTATTTTTTAAATTCCTTAGTAACTATAATTAACTTCGCCTAATGAAAAATTGGAACTAAAGCACAAGATGAATAGTGGTGGTTCGGTCATTAGGAAGAGCCTTCAGATTATTCGGTGAAACTAAGTCAAAAAGTATGAGATTTTTGTTTTCCCAATATATGTTAAAATATTCGATTTATGGTATCTGCATTTCCATGCATAATTATGTATTTAAAGTTAACTTTGTGGCCCAAACACTTAGTATGTAAGGCCAAACCAACCTAGATAAAAAAAATACTTTGACGACTGGACTGAATAAGGCATTATACTTGAGGATTACGGATTTTAAAGTTTTTGCTTTTGGTGTTTTCCTTAAAATTCCAAACTCTTGAAATGATTTTTAAAACCGAACAAGATACGAAGGAAATGAACATTTCTTTATTGATTTTATGAAACAAAATTACACACAATGCCAATTTCTCCTTTTTTTTTAATTTGGCCATGTTCAACCAATAGTGGATTTATTAAATATGATTTATGATTAAAGTCCCTACAGAAGCCAGATTTATAGAAATCAGTGACGAACAAAGGAGGTGGTTCGGATCTGCTTCAGATAGACAGAAAATTAATAAATAACTTTATTTTTTTAATAATTCTGTAGAGCGGAAGTCGTGAAAATACATAAATAGGAAAGAGATACGTCTCCTAATCGTCGTAGGCGAAAGGATAATTTTTATGGCGATGAGGTCAAAACAATAATGAGGCGAATGGTTTCTTTGGGTGGAGTCAAGATTGCTACTAGTTGTGGAAAGAGTCATTTTCCAGCCATAAGAACAGTTTTCCAAAAAGAGCCTATTTGGAAGAATATCCGTTAAAAGAAAGGAAATTCAGTCTAATCGAAAGAGGAACCCAAAATTTTCTAAAGAATACACAGGGCCAATAAATAAAGGTAGTCTGTGCTGGGTATCGGATAAAGATTTTATCACGTTTTTTTCCCGCTGAACAAGCATCTGAAGTCAAAACTAGAGCACAAACTAAAAAAACTTAATTTCTGATCCAGGGAGCACGAGCAATTTATTTTTAAATAGAATGGGGGTTATGTAGCACCTCGTTTAAAAGGCCCTTTGATACTCTACTCAACGCCACTTTGTTTTTAAAAATCGGCCCAGCCGTTTCAGACTTACAAGCCAATACCATTAAGACTGCACAGTTTGTATAGTATTTAAGCCAAATTCCAAATGGTCCTAAGTCTGGAATGGCTGGGCTAATTAAAAAAAAATGGCATTAGGTAGAGAATTAAAGGACCTTTAAATCAAGGTGTTACATAACCCCCTGCCTATTTAAAAAAAATCTAGTGTCCCCTTGACACCAGCAAAGTTTGTCACCTTGTTTTGACTCCAGATTCGTGTGCAGCGGGAAATAATACGTGAGAAAATCTTTCTCCGATACCCTGGACAGAACACTTTTTTAATTTGTGGACCTGTGCTATTAGAGCTAGTGTTTTTGTCCGTTCATTTCGAAATTTGTTTAGGGATACACATACATAATATGTAGGTGTATATCCTTATTTTTCCAAGTCGTCAATGATTTTCTTGGGTTTTTAGTTTCTAGTTTCACTGAATTTTTGCCAGATAATAAAAAAATCATGTAGACTAAACTTTTCTTTAGGGTTGTTATCTTTTTTCAATGATCTATTATGCATTTTGGTTGTTTACATAAGCAATGTCTCCTGTTTTAGTTTTACTTCACGTTGTTTACATATACGATTATAATGAGTAACCGTTGTTTACTTTATAAATATTTTAAAAAGATAACATGTTGAGTAACATATTGTACTGATTAGAAAAATTCTCCAATAAAAATCTTATTAAAATGTTGGGCATTTTTACAGTGAACTTTAAAAAATAAGGCAATTAATCTACAGGATTGTGGAATGTTATTAAGAACATTTCGTCGGTATAAAGGTAAAACTTACTAAGTAACAATTTTTGCTTTGGAGATATCAACAATTTTATATAAAATTTGCTTTGAAAAAAAAAGAAAAGCCTTTGCTATCATGTTTTATATTGCTCTCACAAGTAATGGGTTCTATAAAGCGAGCAAACTTTTACAAAAAAATATTCAAAGAACATCAGAAATAACAGTTTTCGTACTTAGTGAATTTTACCTCTTTTGTAACCTAGTAATTTTACCATATAGTGCATAAATATAGTAATATAACTGCACATAAAAAGACTAGAACAAATTGGCAGCTCACTACACTTAAAACTAAATTAATGGTTTGACTTAATACACCATCGATTAATATCCTGTGTCGACTTTTGCATCCAAAAACTCACTAAGTAACACATACGGAATATTATTTATTAACGTTTTAAGTTACTTGGGGAGATTTACCGTTACGACAAAAGTTTTTCTTGTACTCAGTAAAATTTAAAATTTTATTTAAGGGTTTTAAAAGCCGAACATGGCAGTTTTGCGTTGTTCAATTTATGATAGAACTATTACCGCAAGTGACTTGGGTATGCTTAACTCATTTTTGAAAAAAATGTTACTTAGTGACTTTTACCTTTATACCGACAAATTTAAGAGCAGCGTCTACATTAGAAAATATAAAGAAATAAGTCTGCAAATTTTTCGTTCTCAAGGTACAGGGTGTTAAACTTTTTAAAAAAACTGAAAAATTTTGAAAACGTGTTAGTAAAAATGGTTAAACTAGATATAAACTTTTTTAAATAAGTATTTATAGTTATTGTTCCCTAGTTGCTAATAAAAAATTATAAAACATAATTTTTAAATGAAAAAGTTACCGCAATGCTTTTTTATGGTCTAAAAATATGCAATTAGGTAATTTTTTTCTTAAACTAAACAAGTTACGAAAAAAATAAGAAACAAGCTGTATTTTAATTTGCCTAATCTAATAGGATCACAAAAATTTTACACACATTTACACAGTCAGTGGCGTATCTTTTTTGGTTAGAAAAATTCCTTCAGTTGCCGTTTGAGACGCCACTGAAATTATTTAATGTAATTAAGTAAGTAATAAATTACCCTCTTAATGTCATAAATAACATTGCCAAATTGAGACAAAGTTGGGTAAAGGATATTTAGTATATTAAAAAAAATACAAGTTTTACATCCTGTATCTCGAGAACGAGGAATTTGCAGGCCCACTTTTTAAAATATTTAAGATAATCTTTATATTTTCGTTAGCGTTAGCGTCGAATAGCGCGCGTAATAGCCCCACATAGCGCAGACGTGGACGGAATTCACGCTGTTTTAAAGGCTTGGCGAATGATTCCGGGGTGATTCAGAGCTTGTCGGTTTTTTGCATCAAAGAAGCGCGCAAACAGGTTGGTCGGTTTGGACCAATGTTTGGCGAATTGTTGCAAGTCTGGACGCGGCTTAACGCGTACGCGTCGCTCCTGCATGTGAAAGGTTATTATATTAATTTAAATGCATCAGGCGTTTGGCGTTCATATTTGTTTACATACTTTTTACTAGATACCACCACCCTGTATATAGGTAGAAAAAACTATAGGGAGTAATATTTCTTCTTAAATTAATAATATATATTTTTATATTGTAATACGAGGAGATATGAATCATCTTAATTAAATACATGCTTTCCTAATTGCTCCGTAATTTTCTAACCACAAAAGAATGTTAACCAATTGTTAGTAACTTGTTGACAATTCCTATACCATTGTTGTGATTCACCTGCCATGGATTATTTAACATAATTATTGATTATTATTTTAAATGCGCATTTTAAAACCATATCATACAGAAAATGAATAATAAAAGGCGTGGTAAAATGAAACATTTTTATGGTTTCAGCAGGTAACAAAAGACTATTTGTAAGTTTTAATCAACATCTCAGCTGAAAGCAAAGAGAGATTTTTATATCACGAAATCTAGGAAAAAAAATTTCTTTGTATATTCTGATTTAAATGACATTTTATATTTGACCAATTTATCTTAAAATTCCGTCTAAAAATCAGGAGTAAAAAGGTTTTTTTCGATCAGAAATTTAATAAAGGGTGCGTTCCACTAAGCGCTCACAACGCTCAAAATGCTCCTTTAGTCGTTTCACTTAACGACCACATTCGTTGTGGTCCCGGCGAAAATGTCACTCATGACGTCATAACTTGCGCTTACGCTAAGCTTACGACCCATCTGAAAAAGTGGGTGGAAGTGGTCGTTGGGAAAATCAGTCATGCCAACCTCCCATCTACAAAAAGATATTTTAGTTAAAATGGATGTTTCATCAGCGGATTCTCAACGTGCCTCCACAAGTCCTAAATGTAATTTTGTAAAACAACTTAAGAAAAATCAATTGCAGTTTATAATAAATATACATGTATACATTTTTTCTTGATTGCCAATAACATAACCCAACTTTAAAATAAAAATAAAGTCATCTGACCTTTAAAAAATTTAAAATATTTTTTTCTTATTGGAAAAATCATTACAAAATATTTTAAATTTCACTTATTATTATTGTGTTTTATCTATTGTTTGTATTATTTACCCCCACGCTCAAAATTTTCCTCAATCCATTCCACTTGGGTTTACGACAGTAACGTTCGCAAGCAAGTGAATGGGAAAAGCTCCGGTCGTGAGCGTAAGCGTTGTGAGCGCTTAGTGGAACGCACCCAAAGTAATGCATCGGAATTTTCTATTTTTTGCTTTGAGTGAAATAGTGAAACTCCCCAAATGAACGTTTTACTTTAACGATTCGAATAAAAACGGCATTAAATAATATTGTAAAAGATGCAATTCCAAATAAAAGAAAGTTTTTTTTTTGGAGAACTTATAACTTTCATATTTTGATTAAAAAAATGGGATATTTCATTTAAAACCCTAAGTTGGCATTTTTCTATTTTATGATTTTAATTTCTTCAAATTAACTGGGAAAATAATGGTTATTTAGAATAATCCTACTTTATAGGTCCAAATTATAACCAGACACTCATACGAGACCATGTGCGAGTTTTCCTATATTGAGTTGGCAAATAGGATTATAGAGCGAAACCAGAAACAATATTAAAAACATATTGTTGTGTCCAGAGGAGTTAGGTAAGCCAAAATTGTGAAAAATAAATAAATAACGTGTTTATCATTTGTGGAAGACAGTTTTAAAAGTACTAAAAAAAAATAAAGTTTTGAGCCAGGCATCACACCTATGCTCAGTGGCGTATTTACCAAAAGGCAGGGCGGCGTTTTTTAGGAGGGCGGCAGACGTTTTTAGGGGGCGGAAGATTTTTAGTTATAAATAATTTAGTGGATTTCGATTTTAATTTTGTAGAAATGAAAGTAAGGACCTTTTAAAAAATAGGGGCGGCGCGAAAATAATAGCCTATACGGGCGGCAAATATGTAAATGCGTCTCTGCCTATGTTGATTATTGAAACAATCAAGGTAGTAAATGTAACGTCAAAATTTTCTTATTTGTCATGTGGTCATTTCGCTGATAGTCTATCTTTTTAAATATAAATAATAAATGCGCAATAATGGTCTACCATTGTTGTTTTCCGATAATAATAATTATATATTTTTAAATTGCCAAACGGCAGGCGTGATCAAATATATTTCATATAAAATTTGCCAAAAATCGATTTCGGTTTTAGCTGAGTGTCCGCCGCGTTGGGCTTAGTGGCTCTCCATATCCATGTATGGTAGGTTTAGGGTGCACACTTTACAAAATCCCAGGTCTAGTTAAATACATACAGGTAGCCTTAAAAATGCTCTTGATCAGTTTGGAACATAGATAACCTACATTTAGATCCGCAGTGGCAAGAAGCATTTTTCGGATTTTTACGACCTCGCGCAGTGGTATGGACGAACATGCGCACTTAAAAGCCGTCGCAAAATTAGCAAACACCGGCACCCCGTACCCTTCGTCCGCGGTCTGACCGTAACGCTCATTAGCTACCGTACTTCGAAAAGAAAACCAGGACGCCGTCAACAAATTCTTTCTTATAATGCGGATAGATTTGTTTGACGCCGGGTGCGTTTACCCTCAACTGGCTTGCGCACAAACCGGTTTTTTCGCCCATGAAATGTAACTTTTGTTTCGCGCAGATTATAACATTGGCAATCCATCGAGATCAGTGGTTTGGAAGCTTACTATAGAGCAGCTATGGCGAACCATTGGCACGCGTGCCCAAGTTAGCACGCGAGGTAAAATTTCGGCATGCGAGCATGTTGTAATGTTTTTTTATATGAGTAGAAGTGAAGAATCCTTTTTTTGTTTTGTTCTTAAAAATTTAGGCAACCTGAAAAATTGACCGGCACGCGATCTTCCGTATTTGAAGTTTAAAAAATATAATCAAAATTAATTATGCTTTGGGAGAAATAAAATCACACTAGTGATTTAACCTTTTATTTATACGGCTTTATTACTATCGTGTTCATAAATTGCTAACTGTATACAGGGTGATTCAAAAATCAATCACGAAACTTAAGGGGTGATTCTACTTGACAAAATAAGGGTAGAGCTTCATATAATTTTGTTCCAAATGTCATTCGTTTTCGAGTTACAAGCCGTCAAGTTCAATTTTTATTTTGGTTTTTCGCCATATTGCATTTATTTTTAACCAATCCAGTTGATATTTGGCACACAAATCGAGCTTTGCAGATTATAAAATTTTAGGACAAAAATACGTTTTTAGATACCGCCAGAGGGCACTTTACCTAAAACTTAAAATTTAATTTCATCATAACTTTTTTATTTTGACAGATATCGCAAAGCTGGGGGCGCCATTTTATAGACATTCAAAAACTTAAAAAATAAGGTACTCTTTGAAAGTCGATAAACCTCACCGTTTAGGCACTAACAGACATCAAAGTTTTCATCAATTTCAATCAAATTACCTACATACATACAGGATGTCCAGTAACTCAACCGACAAACTTAACCAAACGATTCTACAACAAAAAATAAGAAAAAAACTTCATATAAACATATGTCCTAAACGTTTAGGACATATGTTTATATGAAGTTTTTCTTATTTTCTGTTATAGAATCACTGCGTAAAGTTTGTCGGTTGAGTTACTGGACACCCTGTATATATGGGTAATTTGATTGAAATCGATAAAAACTTTGATGTCTATTGGTGCCTAAACGGTGAGGTTTATCGACTTTAATAAGGAGTACCTTATTTTTTAAGTTTTTGATTGTCTATAAAATGGCACCCCCAGCTTTGCGATATCTGTCAAAATAAAAAGTTATGATGTAAATAAGTTTTAAGTTTTAGGTAAAGTGCCCTTTGGCGGTATTTAAAAAGTACTTTTGTCTTAAAATTTTATAATCTGCAAAGCTCGATTTGTGTGCCAAATATCAACTGGATTGGTTAAAAAATAAATGCAATATGGTGAAAAAACCAAAATAAATTAACTTTGACTGAACGAATGACATTTTGAAAAAAATTATATGAAGCTCTACCCTTATTTTTCAAGTAGAATCACCCCTTAAGTTTCGTGATCGATTTTTGAATCACCCTGTATTTGATATTTGACACTAATATTGTAACGCTTAAACTTTGTCTTTCGTGTATTTGTAAATAAATTAATATTACTTCATCCAAGTAAACAGTATTCTTATGGAAAGAGTAGTGCCCTTTCTATCATATTCTCTCCTCATTAGTCAGATAACTGTTAATTCAAATAAAAATAATTGATGATCCAAGTATAATTCCGTTGAACATTAAACATTAAAGCATTAAATCAAATTTACCAAATTACGCTTGATTGTAACAGGATTTTCAACTTAATTTGATCTAAAACTGATTATTATTAGATGTGTATAAATTTCTGGTATTTTTTAATTATAATAATCAAACAAAAAATGTTACGTAAATATTTTTTGTTTGATAATAGTAGTTAATGTTTTAATATGTAATAACGAGTAAATGTTGGTAAAAAAATAGTGTCGTAACTTTATTAACTAGTATGTAAAAACAGTTCAAAATCTTAGAAATAAATCAGTTAGATAGCTGATTGTCTAAATTCCTGTATAAATAATAATTGCATTACGATGTTTTGCATCAAAACTTAGATTTTTTTGTTAAATGGGTTGGCAGCTGTAAGCTTAAAATTTTGGTCTTGGTCCAGATCCTTATAATCCCTAAGGCAAAGGGATGCAAAAAGTTCATTAAAGGTGTCTCGCTAAAATCTACCTTAGACTTGAACACATGATAGGGCCAGTCCAGAGTTGGGTAGTATTCGAATAATCAGTATTCTGGTTAGTTCTATTTCTATTCTAACTATTTATTCTTCTATTTTCGATTCTTTTTCTATTCTAGTTCTATTCTAACTATTCAGAATACATTTGTCTGGTATTCTAATAGTATTCAAATACATCTATGTGTTTGGTATTCGGCATTCGACTGAATTCTTTTTGTCAGTATTCGTTATTCTGAATTGTAAATGCAGTTTTTGAATCACACTATTCGAATACTTGCTTTGTATTCAGATCTCGATTTGAATATTCATCTCTCTTTTTTAGATTAAAACCACAAGTATAGGTAACTCAAAGACAATTTTGTGCAACTTAAAGAGTAATAGGCGTAGTAGAAATGATGAGAAACTCTGCCTTCGTGGTTGTCCAAAGATAAAATTATGATTATTAATTTGAACATTGTAGAGCTAACCAAATAAACTAAAATTTTTATTTATTTTGTACCTACAATAATAAATAAAAAATTAAAGGAATGTAAAAGG
>JACEGR010004780.1:0-82410 GCA_014170235.1 Listronotus bonariensis | reverse complement strand
AAAAACAGGAGCAGCTGTTTCTACAATCTATGACTTTGACAAAAAATTTTAAGATCGCTCAAAAGCTACCTTTTAAGGCAGTTTACCCACTGATGCAACGCAACTCACATGATCGACTCAAGCAACTGCATTTCTCCAAAATAAAAATATATTTTTTAAATTCCCAATTAGTTTAAAACAAATTTGATCTCGACTTTTTTTGTTTGATGTACGGTTTTTGCATAAATCAATAGGAACCATTTTTTAACATGATCAGTTTGTATTCCTAATATAAAATTTACATTAAAAATTAACTTCGTTATTTATTCTTTAATTAGATAGGAATTTCACCCTGCCGAGAAATGGTTTCTATTTATTTACGCGAAAACCGTACATCAAACAAAAAGTCAAGGGTTCAAATTTGTTCTAAACTAAACGAAGATTAAAAAAAAGATTTTCATTTTAAAAAGTGCAGTGGCGTACCATTTTTTAAAATATTTACCTTAAACCCTTTATGTACGACACTGGTAAAAAATATTTCCTTGTATGCCAAAAATGTCTTCTGGTGCAAAAGATGCATTACCCAAATTTTTTAAATATTTTTAACACCCCGTAGTTCAAAAACTAAAACGTTTAGGACATATGTTCATAAGAAGTTTATTTTTTGATGAAAAATCACCTCCTAAGGGTTATTTTGGCCTTGCAATAATACAATAAATTTATTAAATATAAAAACAACCAATTATACCCTAAGAAAAAAAAACTACACAAGTAATCAATTAAAAGTTGTAAATATGGTCGAAATCCAAAAATTACCATCTAGCTCCAAAATGGATCGCAATCGCAATAGCTTTATATATTATTAGGCTAGAATTGTTTTTAAAAGAGAGATCAAGAGATCGCTAGATTTTTAACAATGATCCTTACGGTTTTTGAAATACCCCGTAAAATCATCGATAATAAAACACCCTGTATAATTTAACCTTATTTGCTTTTTTACCTCTCTTATAAAAAATTATACAGGTGAACTCAATCAAAGTCTGCTCCAATTAAAAATATACAACTGTCTAATTATCACTGATTAAATAAACCATTCCAAAATAATTCATGTCATTCCACTGTGAGTTTCCGTTTCACGTAAAAACATATCCTTATAATTCTTGTTGACAATCAATAAAATGTTTTTTTCTTAATTATACCTAATGATCTGGTAATTCTAGTTGTGCCCCAACATAATATTTATGTTTTTTTTTATCAGTACTTGCATGTCAATAAGCTAAATGCATGTTAATTAATACGAATAAAAACTGCAAAGACAACAATTTTCTGTGTTTACAAAAAGGTTCACGATCAAAAAAAGTTAAGTATTTAACTACCTATGAAACATATTACCGTACCTATATTAGATGGAGACTTTGTTCTATAAATTAAACCAATTTAAACACTTTAAAAAAAACGCTGTCAGTTTAATTAGTATAATACGCTCCTCTATTTAGTTGGCTAAAAATTTTCTTACGACGGTCATTTCTCAAAACATAAAGTTTAAAATTCGGGAATATTTAGATGAGCACAATAAAACCTATAGGTGTGTTTGGCATAACGAAAAGTTATAACTAGTTTTAACTTTTTTCCGTTTGGTATCGCCAATGTCGTAATTCAGGACTAGGTGTTTGGCATCCAGTCCTTATAACTAAGGCCTAATCTTTCAAAACTTGATCAGTGATCAAACTGATAATTATCATTCTTTTAAAACTTATGTGGCTAACTTCATTCTGAATGTTTTGGTACGCTTTGGTTTATGTAAATTAGTATTTTGTGATTCACCCAATTGTATACATTTGATATTTTTTCAGTTGTTTTGAAGTAATAAGACGTTTATTTAGCCATAGCTAGATTAAAATTATTTGGTACAGTGGCGTCCCAGTAGGCACCACAGACTGACATTTTTTGTACTTCCGTATTATTTTTCCGATCAAACAACTAAAAATACTCCTCCGTTGTTGTCATATAAATATCTTTTAGAGTGTGTTTTAAAGTATATTTATTTATCTAAGCTATATTCAAATAAAATATAAGAGCCTAAAATTAGAAAAAAGTCAGGTGCCTACGTTCTTTTCTTAATAACATTAGCTGTGGTGCCCACTAAGACGCCACTGTACCCAATAATTTCAATCTAGTTAGAGCTTAATAAGCGCCTTATTACTTTAAACAACTCTACAAAATTCAAACCAAATCGACTTAAGGATTTGTTTTTCCGAAACGAAGCAAATTCGGACCTTTGTTCATAAGATCTTTTTTCTCTAAAATAATATAAGGAATTGCCCGTTGAATTCTTGTACAGTAGTTAGGAAAGAACCTGTATACCCTTTTAAATTATTTATATACGAACTCAAAAGTAAAAAAATATATACATAAACAATGTATCTAGAACGAAGATAAAAACAAACCTTAGAGTTTTTGCGTCTAGTGATAGTTCTTTCGCATAGCCATGCGAACGAAAGATAATAGCAGTATTTTTTTTCTTACACCGCGTACCGATTGGTTAAAGAAAAAGGCAAACTCTTTTCCGACCAATGAGCACGTTCTCAGGAATAAACCGAAAGCACCAAGGTGTTTTGATCGGTAATTGCGGTTGATAGTTGAGACCGAAAGTCTAGAAACCCCGTTTTAAAACCTTACCAGAATCATAAAAACCAGGAAAACCGCAATATCTTGGTTAAGTTACGAAACGTGTCGCAGTTTGATTGGTTGTTTCGGTTGACAGTTAAAACCGAAATTTTGAGAAACCGCGTTTCATAATCCAACCAGATTTCACAAATTGGAAGGTTACGGAACGGGAACCAGGAAAACCAAGATTTGTGGTTAACTTACGGAACGTCACCTTAGTCAATTTTGTTTGACTTTTAACCTTAAATTCGGGTATATTTCCCCCTCTTTGTTTTTTCAACCTGTTAGGCAGTAGACATCTCCGGAGACCGCTAACAACCGCTGGGAGCTGCTGTAAGACTGACGTCATTGATTTGTCAAAAAATGAAAGTGCTAACAGCTGATGTAAGCAGCTAACAAAGAAAATATCCCTCTATTTTCTCCAGGTCCGTTAACGTACCAAAACATGCAGTTGACGACAGATTTTAAAATCATAATATTGACACCACTAGCTTGGTACTATGCCCAATAACGTTGACGGCCGTATTAACTGATGTTTGAGGCGCCCTAGGCTAGAATTTCCCGAGCGCCTATTTTCCACCAAAAAATTTTTGAAGAGCAAAGAAAAAAAAAAGGTCCTTCGTACCGCCTATTTTGAGTGCTAGGCGCTTTACCTCATCACCCGAAATAAAATTTGATGAACAAAAAAGTCATTCCCTCCTTTTTGCGCCTATTTCATTCCAAAGCACCTTATTCACATTGAAATTAGTCACCAAAAATCCCCACCCGACCTTAACTTTTTTAAAAACTCCCCTGTCTGGCGCATATTTTTTCATTAGGTTGGCTAGGCTACAGCCTAGAGTAGCCTAGTCAACCTAATGGTTAATACGCCACTAATAACATTTGGATAATGCTATTCAAACTGGACCTAAAGTTTATTGTGAAATCGGACATTGCTCCTCGAAGAAATACAGGAATAAATAAATTACAAAGTAAATTAAAAAATATTTTGGTTTAATATAATGCAGTTTCACATCCAAATGTGTGGAAAATTGGCTTTGAGGTATCCAGTTTTATTTTTAACTATTTATGCGGGACCACTTTATTCGTGTACTACTTGCCAGTCGTTAATCGCCTTTAGTTACTTTATTGCTACAAATGAAACGTTCAAAATATATATTTTTAAATTTATATTTTTATTTTATCTGAGTCATATTAAATAAATTTGTTAAAATCATGTCAGACATGTGGTTCTTAAATAAGCTTAGATATAAATTATGTACGGAATTGTTGAAAAAAAAAAAATTTTTAAAGTTATTTTTAGGTACTTTTCCGTTTACATAAAGTTTTCTAAATGCTTAATAAAATATTTTAATTTCAATAAACTTTAATTTCTTACTTACGTCGCACAACTCAAAATCCATTTCAAAATTTAAAAAAAATAAATAAATTTCGTTAAAATTCAGTTTTAATACAAGATGATAATATAAGAGTTTATTATAAATTAACCAGAACTAGCAGGGAATATGAAATTAATTTGTAGGATTATTATTAATCTAAATACCTCGACACCAAAGGGTGATAAGGCAAAATAGCGTTTTCCTTTAGAGAAATAACTTATGAAATAGTAAATTTACTCAACAAGTGCATAAAGTAAAATTATTTTACGAACGGGAGGATCCTATGAGTACAAAAGACACTTTTTGCGTTGCATACTATATTTTTTCTACGTCACAAACTTTATAATTTTAATTTTTAAATTAACCGAATTCATTAATATTAATAATTTTTAATGTTTAATAAATTATTCCGAAACTTGTCAAAGTTTAAATTTAGTGACAGATAAGCTAGAAAAACTAATGTCGGAATTTATCTCCATTACCTTTAACTTGATTTTTTTATTTAGTTTACGTTGCGTTTACTCTTATAATACATAAATTCATATTAAAATAATTTCCAGCAGCCTGAAAAGCAAAACAATATTTTAAAGAGTAGAACTGTTAAAAAGTTATTTTTTTAACATTTTACATAAGGTATTTTCAAGTATTCATCCGATGGGTTGAGTTGAGAATATTTAAGCTGTAAGTAATTAATAAATATCAAATTATTGTTTTTTATACTTTTTCTACTTGTAATAAACAAGAGATAATTCATATACTAATATTGAGTACTCTATCTTCATTATAACGATCAAATAATATGTATAAATATAATATTGTATTTTTTGAGAGATGTCCACAGTGTACTTTCATTTTATTGTGCCCACCCCAGTACTCTAGTTTCTGAAGAAGACGGTATGTCTGCTGGGTGTATACTGTATATAGAGATTCACGACTTGACTTGATTTTTCAAGCTACTTGACTTGACTTGACTTGATATCAAGTCAAGAACAAGTCAAGTATTTGTTTTTTAAATTCAAGTCAAGTCAAGTAGTTACACATCAAGTAACTTGAAAATCAAGTTTTTCAAGCTAACTACTTGATTTTTCTTGAAATTTTTTTTTTTTTTTTGATATTAATCTGATTAACTGCCAAAACGGAACAACAATAAAAATCTATGTACATATAGATGTAATCTTTTATTTAAAAACATTTAAAAACGAAAACTCTAACAAACTCAGTTTAATAATAAATGAAATAATATGAAATAAAAATACAAAATATTTTAAATTCTGACAATAAAACAACGGAAAAACAACAAACATGAAAATGAATATCTAAAATAAATCTTTAATATCCTCATTTGCCATCCATGATTTGAGACACATAAGGCTTCTAACGGAGTTATCGCCTAACCGATTTCTTGTTTTGGTAAGGGTTAAGGCAGCTCTAGAAAACTGCCTTTCAACTGGAGCTGAAGAAGCTGGCGTTGCCAAAAAGTCTTTGGCCATTGCGGCAAGGTTTGGAAAAATGCATTCGTGTCTCTTCCACCATTCTAAAATATCTTCAGTACTATCAGCTCTTGGGTCAGAAATATATTTGTCGATTTCGTAACGCCAGGCCATATCGTCGTCTGCATTATGGGCAGGTTTTTTATTAAACAAACTTAGTAGATCTATTTCAAACTTTTCGACACTACTATTTTTACTAGGGTTTGAAGATGCTGCTACTTGAAGTGATGGTTCAGAAATTTGCAGAGAGTCAGCCCTAAAATATTGTGCTTTAAAAATATCTTCAAAATATTTAATTGCTTCTAACTGCAACTCCTTTCCCCAACTTGTATTGCAGAATGTTTCCACTTTATGTCGGGGGTCCAAAATCAGGACAACACAGTACATCCAGTTAGTTCGTTCGTAATGTTTAATGATTTTGTCTCTTGCCGCTTGAATACTATTTATAATCTTTTCATCGATTTCATCTCGATCAGGTTTATTGTCAAGTTCCATTGCCCACGATTCTAGTCTATCCAGCAACATATTAATGCCGATTATTACCATGGGTAAAGTAGCATATGATTCACCTTCTAAAATTATAGAAATACTCTTAAAAACATTAAGGTACTGGCAAATTCGTTCCATTAACGACCATTCTGTGTCGGTTGGCTTTAAAGTTTTTAAATTTTCTACATTATCACAAAGGATGTTAAGTGCGTTTCTCATATTTAGACTCCATCTCAACATGTCGAACGTGGAGTTCCACCTTGTTATGACATCAAGTTTTGGCATAGTAAATTTCAGGTTTAAAGTGGTGCAAAATTTGTCAAAGTCTTTACGTAAATGTTCAGAGTTTTTTAATTTTTTAGCAAGGGAATGGATTTTTCTTACAGAAGAGTGCGGAACTTGGCAGTCATCATCATCATCATCTGATATATCTGTCAAAATGTTGGCGGTTTCTTCACCCTCAGAATCAAGGATTTTCATAAATTCTCTAGCTGCCAAGTTTAAGATGTGTGCAAAACATACAAAGTGGATATTTTTGTATCGATTTCAGAAATATGTGTTTTAAGTTCTTTGATGAACGTAAAATTACTATTTGTATTGTCGGTAGTAATACCTTGTACGCATTTTGTAACATCGTAGAATTGTAATACTTCGAAAAATAGCTTTGCAATTGCATTACCAGTATGTTGCCCATGTGCTGGCATAAAATCTAGAAGGATACAATGAAGTTTCCAATTTTTATCGATAAAATGGGCGGTAATACCATAGTACCCTTTCATATTAAAAGAAGACCATCCATCAATTGTGAACGAGATTTTTGAATTGCAGGTTTTCAAAAATGACTTAATTGTTTGCTGCGCTGCTGCAAATGTTTTTAATGTCAAAGATTTCATTTGATTCCGACCAGGTAGAGTTGCCTTTGGATTTAAGAATTTATAAATTTTTCCACTTATAGCATCTTCAAAAAGTTGAAAGGGAGATACTTCTGTGCTATATATTCTACAAGTAGTTTTTGAAATTTGTCTTGTTGGAAGTTTTCTGAACAACTAGTGGTCTGCAAAAAACAAAACTGGAGTTAGTAAAATGCAGCGCAAGGTGCAAGAATGTTTACGTTATAATATCCCACTTTTAAATGAAAAACTGCTGCCAAATTTACTGCCATAATGCTTTATCTTATATATAATAAAACCCCAAGAGTCAATTTATTTCTAAACTTAAAATTCGAAGAAACCGCCATTTTGGATTGGCCATTTTGAATTTTTATATTTTAACTATTACTTTCAAATCAGGTAATATTTGGACCCAAAAACATCGAGAAATGCAAAAAATTTATAGCATGTCCCACAATTTTGAATAGAATGTCTTAAAGTCAATATAGATTTTTGTAAATATACTCTGATGAGTTTTATTAATGCAGGGTGTCCAAAAACTGCTGCACCGACTTCAAAATCAGAATTTTAAATGACACATCATTACCTACACAATTATATCATCAATTATCTCGATAATTATTTTTAATTTATTATACCTTTTTAATATAGAATATGTTTTAAAGTCAAGGAACCTATAATATCTAATAATAATTATAATAATAATAATAACAATAATACATATTATAAAACTAAAGTTCGCCACACGAGTCTTGCTATTCTTACACTTTTAATAATTTGGCAACAATACCTCCCTGCAAACAGAAACCCGGAATTCTTGTCACAGATGGGTGGTCGTCGAGACTCCTATTCTGACATCTTTAATACTTGCAACAATATTCTGCAAAGAAACCTGGAATTCTTGTCACAGATGGGTGGTCGTCGAGACCCACCACCCATCTATGACAAGAATTCCGGG
Organism: Listronotus bonariensis; assembly: GCA_014170235.1. Classification (NCBI taxonomy): domain Eukaryota; kingdom Metazoa; phylum Arthropoda; class Insecta; order Coleoptera; family Curculionidae; genus Listronotus; species Listronotus bonariensis. The sequence goes on along the minus strand of JACEGR010004780.1, from coordinate 74,558 downwards.
TTTCTGTTTGCAGGGAGGTATTGTTGCCAAATTATTAAAAGTGTAAGAATAGCAAGACTCGTGTGGCGAACTGTATAAGTGTGGCTTAAAATGAACTGATCCGGATTTTGAAAAAATTGCTTTTTAAGGTGTTTTTGGGGATCAGGGAATTCAAATTAAGCATTTTTTTCTAGCATATCATTCTTAATCTGTTTTTTTTAAAGATTTTTTTAGAAGGGATAAAGTTAAAGAAAAAAATGAAAGATTCGTTATCTTTGATCCAGAAATCATATAAAACGATAACAAACTCAAGTTGTTATAATCCAGATTAAAATTGCTCATTTTTGTTTAGTTGAAATGAACTGATTCAAATTTTGAGAAAAATAACTTCTTAAGGGGTTTTCGTGATCAAGGAATCCAAATTAGGCATTTGATTTTTTTCTAGCATGATTTTTTTATGTGTTTTTTTTTCAAGATTTTTCAAAAACGGATGAAGTTGGAAAAAACAAATGAAGTATTCTGGTGCAGCAGTTTTTGGACACTCTGAATAAATAAAATTCTAATAAGTAATTTAATTTTTTTTTGATTGTCAAGAATCTTTTATACAATTATTTTTTTCTACACCCTGTAGTTTTTGAGGAGGAGGTATGCATACGCCCCTAATAAAATGCCCACCCTGTAAAATTATTTACTATTTAGTTTTAGCTCAAATCTAATTATTATTATTAATTTTTTACCTTCTCAAGCCAATTTGGAATTGTGCTAAGCCTATTCGAACTGGCAGAGGCTTCTACCTCGGAATTAGGTGGGCTGGATCTACCAAAAATGTTTTCGTAGACTCTAGTGTGTTTAGCTTGCATATGCCTCCTTAGTGAAGATGTTCCACAGTTTTTCATTTTTAAAACTGTATTTTTTACGACACATAGGGTACATTTGCCTTGTTTGTCGGTATTTTTCTTACTCTTAGGATCCTGCTCGATTATGAAATAATCCTTAATTTTCTTCGTTTTATTAGATACACTTTTATTAGCTGTAATTCGTTTTGCCTTTGATGGCGCCGACCCTGCACTTTCTTCTTTCTGGTTCGGTGTCATCAGATTCTGACACTTTTTCATCTACGATATATTCTGAGCCGCTGCTTTGAAAAGGTTCCGACTCCATTTCTGACAAATCACTTCTTAAATCGGACATAATAATTCTTTTGCGGTAGCCGTTTATTCTTAAACAACGCTGCTCTACTAATGCTGAAAGCACAAGCACGTCGTCATCGTTGCTGTGTGAATTACCTATTTAACCTCGGTGAATCCCGCATTTTAACGCTTCGATGCGCACTCACAGATCACCATCAAGTAATATCAAGTAGTTTGATTTTACTTGATATCAAGTCAAGTAGTTTAGTCCGAAAATCAAGTCAAGTCAAATATCAAATTTTTAAAAGCTTGAGTTTTCAAGTCAAGTCAAGTATTTAAGAAAAATTCAAGCTACTTGTCTTGATGAATCTCTAATTACTGCGCAGTGGACCATCTTAAATAATACTCAGTCTCCTCGCGACGTTATTGCATTGACTAAACTGAGCGACTCTTTTCGGTGGGCCGCACGATTGTTTTACTTTCCCCTATGCCGAATGCACTTGTCGTTAGCAAAATTTGGCTGCTAAAATACGTAAATTTTGGTTATTGTTGTGCGGCATTCGCGGTAGCACTTTACAGGTTATTTAGACATTTTTTATATCGCGCGTGTGAAAGTCTACAAGTTTATATTTTTATTCGTATTTGGTTGTGTGTTTAGTGTTTATAGACAATGGATGTGGTGCATAATTTAGTAAACGTCAAGTCGATTTTTTAAACATTTGGTGCTGAAGAGAAACTTGAACTAAAAACTAGTGGTATACCGTTACCGGACATCGTGATTGAAGTAACCTATGTGCCAGCAGAGGAAAACCTTATACGCGTCATTTTTTCAATAGAGAAATTTATTTCCTGGAATGACTGGATTTTGTGGATGTAATAGAAAAATGCTCCTTTTTGCTTCCCATGTGTACTTTTGCAGGCTGGTGGCGCACGTGGTCAGAAGTTAGTGCAAGAGACTTGATTCATTTATCGGAAAAATAAAGAAACACGATAATTCGAAGAATCATCTTCATAATGCGATGGAATATGCTTTATTAGGGGACTCTGTTAACATAAGAGCTCAACTGGACACTGCATATTGAAGAAATATCCAGATACACAATGAGAAAGTAAAAAAAACAGATATATTTTATCCAAAACTATAAATTGTATAAAATTTTGCGGTGCCTTCGAATTAGCACTTGCAGCTTGTTAAATTGCCTACATAAAGATAAAACCTAATAACTGAATATTGACTTAGAATTAATTTCGATAAAATAGTGAATGCGCCGCGAATAAGAGTTTAATATGTGACTAAAAATATTGGCAGACGATTTAGTTGGTTGTAATTTCGTAGCAGACCTTGATTTTTTGTAATTTTCCAAAGTCGTGTCATATTATTCACTTTGCCCAGATTCCCGGGTAAAGTGGATATGGTGCACAAGTTAAGTAAATTACCACCTTCTAATTACAAAAATCCACAAATTATACTTTGTAACAAAACTTAAAACAGTAGAAAAACCTAAATTTGCGTTTAAAGGTAATATATCTTAGAAATTAAGAATGGCAGTTATCACAGATAGGTATAGTCTTCATTGCATTCGAAAGCGGAGCATTGCTCATGGCACCATCTTAGACGTCGAATCCACTCTTTAATTGGATTATGTTCTTTAGTATATATTTTACCGCAAGAAATGATAAAACATCTTCAAAACATTTTTTGGTTGTTAATCTTCTTTATCATTTCGAATAGGAACGTTTTTTGATTCTACTTTTAGTTTCTTAGTAATATTTCTTACTTTATTTTTTAAAACTTTTGCTTTTGCTCCTCTTTGATATGTATATGTCAACGATTTTGAGATAGACATTTAGCTTCGTCCCCTAATCTTCATTGAAAACGATACGGAATCTGCCAAATTTTTTATATAGTCTGTATAAAGTCGAAGCCAACTCATACTTTTTATCAATACCCTTCACTGACTTGCCAGATTTACATAAATTAATGGCTAATTATTTTGTTTTTGTATTTATTCACATTTTCAACAAAATTATTTATAATCTCCAACTAAAAATCTTAAACCCAGGCAAAGTCGATATCATATCCACTTTGCCCTATTCACTTTGCCCTATTCACTTTGCCCAATACTGCCAGTTTTGATGTAAGGCCAAATCCTGCCAAAACTTAAATTGATCTTGATTTAATGATAAGTATATTATAGGAAGCTACATTTACATACAATAGAACAATAATACGCCCAAGAGTGACAAAAAAATAATATAGAAAATATCATCAAGGCACTTGCCTTGAAATATTGAAAATTATTTATCGAAAATACAATTTATCGTCGTCCAGACGCTGGGCGACTCGGCCTCTCGCTTAAGTGTTTGCCGCTCTTTAAGGCATGATGGCCAAACGTTTCTGTGACCGCACAGTTGATGTCAAACGATTAGTTTGGGCATAGTGGGGACTTTTCACTTTTCCCGGGTGTGCACTTTACCCGGGTTTTCCCTATATAAAAGTTCAATGACTAAAGAGCAAAAACTAACACCAAAACCTTTAAAAAACTTCCAATGCGATTGTAAACAAAGAATTACGGGAAAAGATTACGTCATAAAAATTAGCGAACATAGCCTTAAATGGGATTAAGCGCTCCTTATTAAAAAGTTTATTTTCCTTGGTCTGATATGCAGAGGTGATCGCCAAAAAAGTTCAAAATTTCTTTTAATAAAAATGAATGATTTGAATTTGAAAATGGTACAAGGCTACGATGGACCTTGTACTATCATTGACGCGACAATGGAAAAATAAACAAATGTTGTCTCGCTTTAGGCAGTCTGCTTTCCATGCATTGGCTAAAATTTCCATGGAAGTTTTAAAATGGCACAACATGTTTAGTCATACATCACACTGGAATATTTACCGATATAATTTGAAGTAAAGCACCAGCTCCATTTATTGAACCAAGAACATATTCCAGCAACATGACGTTTCGTATTGCATTATTTACGTAATTTATATAGCTACAAAAAAAATAACAGCATTTAAATAACAGTTCGTGCGATAAGCTAAAGTATAATCCATGACTTTATCAGCTGATCTTTTTTCTTCAATCCATTGAGTTGGCTACTTTTTAACATATTTTTAATGAAAACAAATTTTAATGGTTTTTTTTTCTTAATTAAAGATAGATTCTATAATAATAGATTCGTTATTTCGGTGGTAATTTATTGTAGTCTAAAAGCCAGTGGATGGCAGACTGTCGGTATTTTACTAAAGCTCATATTTTGCGTAATGACTCTTCCATAACTACCTTACATGATTATCATAATATGGGGCTTCACTAACCGAGCGAGAATAGCTATAACGTCACTAGGGGATACAATCCCGTGATCTTGCACCTTTTAAGATGCTCGCCCACTTAGGCGACGCGTCGTGACGAGTCACAATTCTCCGAAGGAGTTTACATGTATTTAAATGAATCGGATGAAACCTCGTCAATATAGACGCTCCGCCTATATTGGCAGGGTTCCATTTAAATACATGTAAACTTCTCCGGCGAATTTTGACTCGTCGCAACGCGTCGCCTTAGTCAGCGAGCCCCTTTACAATCCCAAAATTTTTGGAAATAAATTTCTTAAATCCCGGGATCAATTAATAAATGTAATGTTTTCAAAATAATTGCATAAAATCTAAGGTTCTTAGTTTTCCTGTCAATTTATCAAGTAATTAATGCTAGTAATAATGAAACATCAGCCATTTTTATTTCCCAGCTGATTTTAGACAAAGCAAACACTCCGTATCACGCAAGTGAGTCCCTAATTAGGACGACTGTAAAAATGTATTTATTAAAAGCAAGCATTGTGTATCAATTTAAGTTTTCTGTATTTAAATTAGTTGGTTTTTTTGTTAGGAAAAAACTTCCTTTTTGTTCAGTTTTTTTTTACATTTCTAAAGAAAATTTAAAAAATTAGTTGTTTTTTGAATATTTTCGAATTTTTTGTACTCTACCCTAAAATCCCGGGATTATCTTGGGATCCCGGAATTGTCTGTGCCTAGTCCCGAAATCCCGGGATTGAAAAAAGGCTCAGCATTATATTCCCTATACGTCACTCGGTAAGACAGGTACCTACCTAAATTTGACAAAGTTCGGCAGAATTTTACCAAAGTTACATTTTAAAACATATTGGAGGGTATATTTAATGCGACAAAAAAATATTGGCAGACGATTTGGCGGATGGTAATTTCGTGGCAGACTTTGGAAAATTACAAAAAAATCAAGGTCTGCTACGAAATTACAACCAACTAAATCGTCTGCCAATATTTTTTTTGGTCGCATATTAAATATATTCGCGGCGCATTCACTATTTTATCGAAATTAATTCTAAGTCAATATTCAGTTATTAGGTTTTATCTTTATGTAGGCAATTTAACAAGCTGCAAGTGCTAATTCGAAGGCACCGCAAAATTTTATACAATTTATAGTTTTGGATAAAATATATCTGTTTTTTTTACTTTCTCATTGTGTATCTGGATATTTCTTCAATATGCAGTGTCCAGTTGAGCTCTTATGTTAACGGTCCCTAATAAAGCATATTCCATCGCATTATGAAGATGATTCTTCGAATTATCGTGTTTCTTTATTTTTTCCGATAAATGAATCAAGTCTCTTGCACTAACTTCTGACCACGTCTTATCGCCTGCAAAAAGTACACATGGGAAGCAAAAAGGGCATTTTTTCTATTACATCCACAAATCCAGTCATTCCGGAAATAAATTTCTCTATTGAAAAAATGACGCGTATAAGGTTTTCCTCTGCTAACATAGGTTACTTCAATCACGATGTCCGGTAACGGTATACCACTAGTTTTTAGTTCAAGTTTCTCTTCATATAAATATTTAAAAATCGCTTAACGTTTACTAAATTATGCACCACATCCATTGTCTATAAACACTAAACACACAACCAAATACGAATAAAAAATATAAACTTGTAGACTTTCACACGCGCGATATAAAAAATGTCTAAATAACCTGTAAAGTGCTACCGCGAATGCCGCACAACAATAACCAAAATTTACGTATTTTAGCAGCCAAATTTTGCTCAACGACAAGTGCATTCGGCATAGGGGAAAGTAAAACAATCGTGCGGCCCACCGAAAAGAGTCGCTCAGTTTAGTCAATGCAATAACGTCGCTGAGAGACTGAGTATTATTTAAGATGGTCCACTGCGCAGTAATTAGAGATTCATCAAGACAAGTAGCTTGAATTTTTCTTAAATACTTGACTTGACTTGAAAACTCAAGCTTTTAAAAATTTGATATTTGACTTGACTTGATTTTCGGACTAAACTACTTGACTTGATATCAAGTAAAATCAAACTACTTGATATTACTTGATGGTGATCTGTGAGTGCGCATCGAAGCGTTAAAATGCGGGATTCACCGAGGTTAAATAGGTAATTCACACAGCAACGATGACGACGTGCTTGTGCTTTCAGCATTAGTAGAGCAGCGTTGTTTAAGAATAAACGGCTACCGCAAAAGAATTATTATGTCCGATTTAAGAAGTGATTTGTCAGAAATGGAGTCGGAACCTTTTCAAAGCAGCGGCTCAGAATATATCGTAGATGAAAAAGTGTCAGAATCTGATGACACCGAACCAGAAGAAGAAAGTGCAGGGTCGGCGCCATCAAAGGCAAAACGAATTACAGCTAATAAAAGTGTATCTAATAAAACGAAGAAAATTAAGGATTATTTCATAATCGAGCAGGATCCTAAGAGTAAGAAAAATACCGACAAACAAGGCAAATGTACCCTATGTGTCGTAAAAAATACAGTTTTAAAAATGAAAAACTGTGGAACATCTTCACTAAGGAGGCATATGCAAGCTAAACACACTAGAGTCTACGAAAACATTTTGGTAGATCCAGCCCACCTAATTCCGAGGTAGAAGCCTCTGCCAGTTCGAATAGGCTTAGCACAATTCCAAATTGGCTTGAGAAGGTAAAAAATTAATAATAATAATTAGATTTGAGCTAAAACTAAATAGTAAATAATTTTACAGGGTGGGCATTTTATTAGGGGCGTATGCATACCTCCTCCTCAAAAACTACAGGGTGTAGAAAAAAATAATTGTATAAAAGATTCTTGACAATCAAAAAAAAATTAAATTACTTATTAGAATTTTATTTATTCAGAGTGTCCAAAAACTGCTGCACCAGAATACTTCATTTGTTTTTCCAACTTCATCCGTTTTTGAAAAATCTTGAAAAAAAACACATAAAAAAATCATGCTAGAAAAAAATCAAATGCCTAATTTGGATTCCTTGATCACGAAAACCCCTTAAGAAGTTATTTTTCTCAAAATTTGAATCAGTTCATTTCAACTAAACAAAAATGAGCAATTTTAATCTGGATTATAACAACTTGAGTTTGTTATCGTTTTATATGATTTCTGGATCAAAGATAACGAATCTTTCATTTTTTTTCTTTAACTTTATCCCTTCTAAAAAAATCTTTAAAAAAAAACAGATTAAGAATGATATGCTAGAAAAAAATGCTTAATTTGAATTCCCTGATCCCCAAAAACACCTTAAAAAGCAATTTTTTCAAAATCCGGATCAGTTCATTTTAAGCCACACTTATACAGTTCGCCACACGAGTCTTGCTATTCTTACACTTTTAATAATTTGGCAACAATACCTCCCTGCAAACAGAAACCCGGAATTCTTGTCATAGATGGGTGGTGGGTCTCGACGACCACCCATCTGTGACAAGAATTCCAGGTTTCTTTGCAGAAGTATGTTGCCAAGTATTAAAGATGTAGAATAGGAGTCTCGACGACCACCCATCTGTGACAAGAATTCCGGGTTTCTGTTTGCAGGGAGGTATTGTTGCCAAATTATTAAAAGTGTAAGAATAGCAAGACTCGTGTGGCGAACTTTAGTTTTATAATATGTATTATTGTTATTATTATTATTATAATTATTATTAGATATTATAGGTTCCTTGACTTTAAAACATATTCTATATTAAAAAGGTATAATAAATTAAAAATAATTATCGAGATAATTGATGATATAATTGTGTAGGTAATGATGTGTCATTTAAAATTCTGATTTTGAAGTCGGTGCAGCAGTTTTTGGACACCCTGCATTAATAAAACTCATCAGAGTATATTTACAAAAATCTATATTGACTTTAAGACATTCTATTCAAAATTGTGGGACATGCTATAAATTTTTTGCATTTCTCGATGTTTTTGGGTCCAAATATTACCTGATTTGAAAGTAATAGTTAAAATATAAAAATTCAAAATGGCCAATCCAAAATGGCGGTTTCTTCGAATTTTAAGTTTAGAAATAAATTGACTCTTGGGGTTTTATTATATATAAGATAAAGCATTATGGCAGTAAATTTGGCAGCAGTTTTTCATTTAAAAGTGGGATATTATAACGTAAACATTCTTGCACCTTGCGCTGCATTTTACTAACTCCAGTTTTGTTTTTTGCAGACCACTAGTTGTTCAGAAAACTTCCAACAAGACAAATTTCAAAAACTACTTGTAGAATATATAGCACAGAAGTATCTCCCTTTCAACTTTTTGAAGATGCTATAAGTGGAAAAATTTATAAATTCTTAAATCCAAAGGCAACTCTACCTGGTCGGAATCAAATGAAATCTTTGACATTAAAAACATTTGCAGCAGCGCAGCAAACAATTAAGTCATTTTTGAAAACCTGCAATTCAAAAATCTCGTTCACAATTGATGGATGGTCTTCTTTTAATATGAAAGGGTACTATGGTATTACCGCCCATTTTATCGATAAAAATTGGAAACTTCATTGTATCCTTCTAGATTTTATGCCAGCACATGGGCAACATACTGGTAATGCAATTGCAAAGCTATTTTTCGAAGTATTACAATTCTACGATGTTACAAAATGCGTACAAGGTATTACTACCGACAATACAAATAGTAATTTTACGTTCATCAAAGAACTTAAAACACATATTTCTGAAATCGATACAAAAAATATCCACTTTGTATGTTTTGCACACATCTTAAACTTGGCAGCTAGAGAATTTATGAAAATCCTTGATTCTGAGGGTGAAGAAACCGCCAACATTTTGACAGATATATCAGATGATGATGATGATGACTGCCAAGTTCCGCACTCTTCTGTAAGAAAAATCCATTCCCTTGCTAAAAAATTAAAAAACTCTGAACATTTACGTAAAGACTTTGACAAATTTTGCACCACTTTAAACCTGAAATTTACTATGCCAAAACTTGATGTCATAACAAGGTGGAACTCCACGTTCGACATGTTGAGATGGAGTCTAAATATGAGAAACGCACTTAACATCCTTTGTGATAATGTAGAAAATTTAAAAACTTTAAAGCCAACCGACACAGAATGGTCGTTAATGGAACGAATTTGCCAGTACCTTAATGTTTTTAAGAGTATTTCTATAATTTTAGAAGGTGAATCATATGCTACTTTACCCATGGTAATAATCGGCATTAATATGTTGCTGGATAGACTAGAATCGTGGGCAATGGAACTTGACAATAAACCTGATCGAGATGAAATCGATGAAAAGATTATAAATAGTATTCAAGCGGCAAGAGACAAAATCATTAAACATTACGAACGAACTAACTGGATGTACTGTGTTGTCCTGATTTTGGACCCCCGACATAAAGTGGAAACATTCTGCAATACAAGTTGGGGAAAGGAGTTGCAGTTAGAAGCAATTAAATATTTTGAAGATATTTTTAAAGCACAATATTTTAGGGCTGACTCTCTGCAAATTTCTGAACCATCACTTCAAGTAGCAGCATCTTCAAACCCTAGTAAAAATAGTAGTGTCGAAAAGTTTGAAATAGATCTACTAAGTTTGTTTAATAAAAAACCTGCCCATAATGCAGACGACGATATGGCCTGGCGTTACGAAATCGACAAATATATTTCTGACCCAAGAGCTGATAGTACTGAAGATATTTTAGAATGGTGGAAGAGACACGAATGCATTTTTCCAAACCTTGCCGCAATGGCCAAAGACTTTTGGCAACGCCAGCTTCTTCAGCTCCAGTTGAAAGGCAGTTTTCTAGAGCTGCCTTAACCCTTACCAAAACAAGAAATCGGTTAGGCGATAACTCCGTTAGAAGCCTTATGTGTCTCAAATCATGGATGGCAAATGAGGATATTAAAGATTTATTTTAGATATTCATTTTCATGTTTGTTGTTTTTCCGTTGTTTTATTGTCAGAATTTAAAATATTTTGTATTTTTATTTCATATTATTTCATTTATTATTAAACTGAGTTTGTTAGAGTTTTCGTTTTTAAATGTTTTTTAAATAAAAGATTACATCTATATGTACATAGATTTTTATTGTTGTTCCGTTTTGGCAGTTAATCAGATTAATATCAAAAAAAAAAAAATTTCAAGAAAAATCAAGTAGTTAGCTTGAAAAACTTGATTTTCAAGTTACTTGATGTGTAACTACTTGACTTGACTTGAATTTAAAAACAAATACTTGACTTGTTCTTGACTTGATATCAAGTCAAGTCAAGTCAAGTAGCTTGAAAATCAAGTCAAGTCGTGAATCTCTAGCAGTAATCTATGATGCGTCGTCACTGGGTGAAGATGCATGTGCCTACTATACTAGAATTCTCGGCCGGAAACTGGTTATTTTAGTTTTGTTTTTAATGGATATTTAATATTTTAATTGTAAAATGATAAATTGAATGTTATGAAAAAAATACCAAGCAGCTTAAAAATTCTGGTGGTTCTGCAGCACTGCAGCTCTTATGCACCAGCCGCCCCTATCTTTAATGTATCCAAACGGCAATATTTAAATACTGCCAAATTTGGTCGAATTTAGGTACCTGTCTTACCTGCGTGACGCCATAGCTACCCTTGCTTGGCTAATTGAAGCCCCATCTCATGTAAATACTGACGGTCTGCCTTTTACTGGCTCTTAGACTATTGGATACAGGCCTCAATCTATGAATAATGGGACCGCTTCGGACCTAGTCTAGAGGTATAGAAAGGAGAACCTGTTCAGCCTTATTAACCTTTATCAACTGGCCAGTCGCGCGAAACAAAATAAAACATTTTAATTAAAATACAGGCCCATAATTGCCACCGTTGTCAAGATAAAATAAAATTAAAATTATAAATATAAAAGTTAACTAATAATAAGGTTTACTCATTTATTATTATTAATATTTTAAGTTTAGGATTTAAATTTAGGAAATTCTGGAAGTCTTTTGACATCAATTTCATGAATGACATACATACCTGGTGCATTCATTATTAAGAAGAATTTCACAAATCATCGCCCTATATGATGTGCTGTTGACAGGGAGTAATTAATTTTGTGGTTATAAAATATTATAACTGAGTAAGAGTATAGTTTATTTACAAATGAAATTACTTCCTTTCAACAGCACATCATACAGGGAGATTGAAAGTTTTTGAACAAAAACTTTTAATCACTCTGTAAGATGTATTGTTCCTATTAAACAACAATTGTTACGTCAAAATTATAACTTTACCTTTTCTTAACATATGTTTTTAAGTTATTTTGACTTAATATTTAAAAGAGTTATGACCACTTAAAGTCAAGCATTTTTGTATTGAAGCCTATAAGAAATTTCGAACATATGCGATAATACTTATGAGAAGTGTATTTACCAATAGCTGACTATTGGTTTCTGCAGAAAACCCCACTATTCACTACCATTTGCAATTTTTTCTAAAAATTGCTCTAAGCCTAAAGTTTAATCGCCTATGACTAAGAATACATCGTAAAAATCGAATCCGATTGGACGGATCGCATTTTTTTTATCTTTGGACAATCCAAGACCGAAGGTCTAAATACTAACGTACCGTGGGTGTATTAAGCGAGGTAAAAGAAAGTTTGTTAACACGGGACTAAAAAAAATTGGGGGAGAAGGAAAGACCGCCGCTGGCAGCAGGTTCCACATTCTAGAAACTCTAGGGATAAAAGAACGAACAAAGTGGGAAGTTCGGGGCCTATCCAATTGGACTGTATAAGGATGCATACGCGCGGCACCACGAGTCTCTCTACTGAGAGTTGCAAGTGGAGGGACTATACTGGATAACTCGTCGGAGCAGAAACCGTGAAAGTATCAATAAAATAGCAATATATCTCCTACAGCTCGACGATGGGCAAGAGAAGGAAGTTTTTCAGTAAGTAGAGCTTCATTAACACGAACAGCTCTTCTTTGAATGGCATCAAGAATGCTGAGGGTTGTGGGGGACGCCATTCCCCAGACATGAGAACAATATTCCCAAGAGGGTCGAAATTGGGACACATACAAAGTTTATAAATTGGAAGGGGAAAATACTTTTTAGCTCGGAAAAGACTCCCAAGCTTTTTGGAAGCCACCGTGGCTATAGATACGATGTGTTTATGCCAGTTGAGGTTGTTCTCAAATGAGATGCTCACAAGGTTAAATGTGTCCTTGCTCTGCAAAACCTGGCCACTCATAAGCAAAGGGTGAGTGTTTGATGATTTTTTCCACGACAAGGAACATGATTGAGTTTTGAATATATATTGTACAAAATTTTTGACGCCGCAATCCAATATTAAGTTGAGGTCCTGTGAAAGAGATATCTGCGTTTGCTTTCCAAGCCGGGTTAAAAGATTGGTTTGAGAACCTGAAAACTGGCGTGAAGGGTACTATCGTCAGCAAAACTATGAATGGGATTGGTTGTGAAAGAAAGAAGGTCGTTAATGTGAAGAAGAAACAAAGTTGGTGCCAGTAGGTACTAAACCCTGAGGCACTCCAGCATTAATTTCGTGAAAGCTTGAAGAGTGGCCATCTCCAATGACTAATATACGTCGATTAGAAAGATAACTGGAGAGTTAAGAGCAGAGTTTAGTTGGAAGACCGTAAGAAGGAAGTTTATTAACACGTTCGCTACCAAGCGGCTCATATATGAGCCAGTACAATTTTTAAAATAGACCGCCGGCTCAAATGTGAGCCGGCTACATTATAATACTAAATGCGAGTTTAAAAATTCGGGGTTTCCTGTAGCGGTTTTGTTTTAAAACACGGTCTGTGTAATGCTTCGGCTCGTATGTGTGTCAGGTGGTCTGGGTGTAGCATTAAGTATAGTATTTATTTTAGTTCATTTTTTGGATATTTAGAAGATATTTTTGTTTAGTTTTTTTATGCCAAAGATATCTTAGAAGCAATTTTTTTAGTTATTTTTTTTAGATATTTAGAAAAAACAATTATGTAGTCTTTTGCCAAAAATTTTGTACAAGAAATATATATATTTTTTTAGATTTTAGTTTAGTTTTTTAGATTCTTAGAATTATTTTTTTATTAACGATTTTTGATATCAAAAATGTACCTATATAATGTTAGCAAATATCTATATCTAGTGAAAGTAACTTTTATTTACGACTCGAGGTCTATTTACAAAAAAATGTAATAAAATGGACCACCGACTCATATATGAGTCGGGTTAAATAAACACTCAAATATGTTGAATTCCAACACTACAACTAATTAGCACTTCAATAAACATCAAAATAAAGTAATTTTACAAAAAATAATAAAGTGGTTTATAGGGTCGAAACACAAAATGACCCTCGGTAGCGAACGTGTTAAGAAGTGCGTCATGCCAGACCTGGTCGAAAGCCTTAGATATATCAAGAGCAACGATCGGGGACTCACCTAGAAACTAAAGAGACTTGTTCCAGTTGTGTGATACGAAGGAAAGAAGATCTGCTGTAGATCTCTTGTGAAGAAATCCGTACTGCCTGTCTTGTAAAATTTTATGTTTTTCTAAATATTTAAGAATTTGCGAGTTTTGAATTTCTCCATAACTTTACAAAGGACTGAGAGGAGTGAAATAGGTCTATAGTAGAATGGAAGATATTTAGATCTTTTGTTGGCGATGGGTTGGACACGTGCAGCTTTCCAGCTATCAGGAAAAATACCCGTGTCATAAAAAATTTGAAAGAGCCGATTTAAAATCGGCGCAAGTTCAAAAGCACATTTTTAAAACGATTGCTGGTATGCCATCTAGCCCAGACGAAAAGAAGAAAGGATTCGCTTAATGTGTTTTACCTTAAAGATAATATTGGGCATTTTATAAGGAACAGGGGAAATGGTTGGAATTGGATGATTGAAAGGTGGATAAAGGGTTGAATTGGCAGCAAGTTCAGCCTTTCCTTCAGATGTTGAAATAATTTATATCTTCCAAAGTTAGTGGTAGAAAAGAACTGGTACAGAAATTTCTACTGATGTTTTTGGCAAAGGACCAAAGGATTTGCTACCATTTGAGCAAGAAATTACTTTATTTTTTATGCGGTTTTCAAAGGAGTCTTTGGCCTCTGAGATTGTTTGATGGTAGTGGTTCTTGCTTCAATGCATTGAACCTAATACTGTGCCCTTCATCCTAGAATTTATCGGATGCAGATAACCCGGTTCTAAAGTTTTTTAAATTAGACAAAGAAAACTATATACAATGACGAAGAGAGCAAACAGATAAAAATAAATTTCTAACCTTACTTTTGTGGCACTTTTTAAATTATTGTTATTTAATTTTTTGAAAAATAAGACAAAATAATAACTCAAGCCACTAACGAAACACTATCACAATATATAAGCAAATATTTACGCTTATTTTATTTTCCACTGTTTTATTTCTACACTTATCAGCTGTTTTACTTAACTCATTTTCTAAACCTCTTCCAAAACCGTGAATATCGTACAAATATAAGCTCTGATCGGACTGAAGTCAATTCAAATCGCTTGAAAAACAGGATTGACTTATGGTATTCAATCCAATCCCTTACTCAATCTGAAACGAGTATATTGCAATTTTTGTCGGATTAAGTTTTATCCGATCGGTTAAAGCGGATTCAGTATAACAATGTACCCTCAGTCTATATCTTTCACTAATGTGATTTTAATAGTTTTCTTATGGAAGATACGTAGATAATTGTCCGTCTGTCAACGCATAGCTCGTATAAGTTCATTAAAAAAACTGACATTTGGGTTTTTACAAAGAGCTCTTCAATTTGTTTCGAAAAATATACCTCACTCTTGGACCAATTGTGTATATAACCTTAAAAAAATACTTACTTTACAAGATCCTGATGTTGTATTAGAAGGTTTTTAGTCTTCTCTAAAGCAACATTTTCATTACCCGTATCTAAAGGAAACAGATCTCTTATTTTCATTTGCAAAATACGTAACTGGGATGCAGCGAAGACCATCAAAGTGTTCATCGTAGTAACGGTGACAGCATTAAACAAAAATCCTGCGTAGGCCATGACTACACAGTACGAGATAACGAAAACTTCGTGTTTTTTCTTATCAAATGGATACCAAAGCTCGTAAGCAAAAGATTCATCTGGTAGAAACAAGTCATGAGCTCTTTTGTAAAAGTTTCCATATAAAGCCCAAGAAATTCCCGAAAAACTGAAAATGCACTGCAGAAATGAAGTTACAAAATAATATGCTGCTTGATTCAAAAGGATTTTCTACGTTCTTCAGTTTCATGCAGCAGTATATGTTTTTCTTCTTCCATTACATTTAGCATTTTATACGGAATACCATGTTTTACATAAATTAATACTTTTACGTTTATTTCTAGGATTAGAATAGTAAGAGTAACTGAGAAAAACAAAATTTTAGCGTCTGCTCTTATTACCATTAATTGAATGCATCGAATAATCATGGATAAATTGTAAAGTACATACATGAGTTGAAAAATATGGAGTAAATTAAATAAAGTTTCCGAAAAATGATGTTTCTTGTTAGTGGTAGTTTCCATAATCCAGTCAATATCATAAAAACTCTTGTCATCTTATACACACTTTTATTCATTTTAAAATGTGTTTTATTGGTTGGTAACAAAGAACACTGATGTATGTTTTAATATTTAATACATTTATTTAAGTAGTGACAATTATTAAGCACATTCTTCAGACGTGAATTCTTACCAACTAAATACAAGCAACAACGTAGCCTAAACATTTATTAACTTATATAATTTCGTAAATTATAGCTATAAAATAAATTAATAAACTATTGAAAAGCCTGCAATTAAGTATTACCCAAGTTTAATAAAGGTGGACAGTTCAGGTCTATTTGATCGCTTTAATATTGTTTTTGTGTATTTTAGCTTTTTTGTTAATAAACTTTCTAAAACGTTTCATTATTTATTATTTTTAATAAATTAACAAACTAATAATAGTTCTTACTAACTATTTCTATTTGGATGTAAAAAATTAATACATCCTATTTTAAAGGAAAGTTACCAAATATGGATTACCGGCATTTTTCTTAAAAGGAAACTTACACACCCAAATGGAAGGATTTGTCTCTTTTTTTTTTAATGCCCATTCGTAAGTAGAAGTGGTAACATGCCTTACGTCGCTGTAGCAACGTTTTATTTTATCATTTTCTCAGAACTTTTAAGTTATTTAAGAAATACATATTTCTTGTACGTACGAAATATTTTTTATACCTTTTAGAGATAGTTAAGATGTTTTGTTGTAGGTGTTAAGGGTATTTAATTGTATTGTTTTCCTGAATATAAAAATATAAAAATTAGTTTAAAGTTGTCCAAAAACCCAAATATGGACAGATCATAGTAACCGACTTCTAATAGAGGAAAAAGAATCAGACGAAAAGAATCAAATTAAAAAGAGCTGTTCGCCTCATAAATGATTCTTCGCTTACAGAGAGGCTTTCTTCTTCCGCTTATCGTCTGCCTATGGGGGATTTATGGCAGGATGCAGCAAAGACCATCAAAGTGTTTAAAAATCCAAATATGGACAGATCATAGTAACCAACTTCTAATAGAGGAAAAAAGAATCAGACGAAAAGAATCAAATTAAAAAAGGGCTGTTCGCCTCATAAATGATTCTTCGCTTACAGAGAGGCTTTCTTCTTCCGCTTATCGTCCGCCTGTGGGGGATTTATGGCAGGATGCAGCAAAGACCATCAAAGTGTTTAAAAAATCCAAATATGGACAGATCATAGTAACCGACTTCTAATAAAGGAAAAAAGAATCAGACGAAAAGAATCAAATTAAAAAGGGCTGTTCGCCTCATAAATGATTCTTCGCTTACAGAGAGGCTTTTTTCTTCCGCTTATCGTCCCCCTGTGGAGGATTTATTGCAGGATGCAGCAAAGACCATCAAAGTGTTCATCGTGGTATCGGTGGCAGCAATAAATAAAAACCCTGCATAGGCCATGACTACAGTAAACGACATAAAAAAATCTCATGAATGTTTTTATTGAACGGATACCAAAGCTCATAACCAAATTATTCATTTAGGAGAAACAAGTCATGGGCTTTTTCGTAAAAGAACCCTAGTTGCCTTTACATTAATACTGTGACCAGTACAATGTGGTTGCTCAGCAACTGCTGACTGCTGACTAAATAATTTGTTTCTTTCTAATACATCGGTCATGCTCCTTAATTTTAGTAGAAATCGACCGTCCAGTTTTCCCAATATTTACTTCACCACGTCAACAGAGACTTTTATACACTTCCTTGGATTGATTTGGGATTTTATCTTTCGCCGATTTTAAGCATTGTACTGACCAATATTTTTGTGTGTATTAAAGATTGTTCGTATGTTGGACCGACGAAGTATTAAGCGATTACTTTAGAATTTACTTCCAGAATAAGTATACTGATCGTAATTAAGTAAAATGAATTTGGGGGATCTGCTGCTGTTATTTTCAATTGAATGCAGCAAATAATCAGAGATAAAGCACGTACCTGGGTTGAACAAATATGGAGTATATTAAATAAAGTTTCCCAAGTGGGATGTTCCTGGTTAGTGGCATTTTCCATAATTCTGTCATTATGATAAAAAAATTGTCATCTTGTACATACTTTTATTGGTACCTAAAAAACTTTAAAAAATGATTTATTAGGCTAGTTGCAAACACAGTCATTTGCAGTCGCCACCGGTGGTCAGTACTTAACTTTTTTTTCAATTTCTGATATTGACACATCATCATCAACTGCATACGTTCTTGGCCTCGGCTTCTTGAAACTTCCGTAATTTGTTAAATTTGATTTCAGAACTTAAAACAGACTTTTATCTGGATGACGACGTTCAGGAAATCCATTTAAATATAATTCACTTGCGGACTCGGAATTTTCACCAGACAGAAAATAGCACTTTAACATGTCAAGTTTCTCGTAATTTTTAAACATTTTTGCAATTCTTTCAAATAAAACAGAATTTTAATCAGTTACTGATAGAAATGGTAAATTATTTACCTAACTTTGACTAGTACCTATTTTTTTCCATGGTCTACTGCAGCAAAAATTAAAAAACTGAAATATCTCGCTTAATTTTATAGATAAGTATGAATAAAAATATATCATTGAAAAGAGCAAAAGAAAAGCTATTTTTTGAAATTTAAAAAAACTATGATTTATATTAAAAAAAAACTAAGCTTTATTGAATTTCAACAAAACTCTAAATAATTTTAAAAATTTGAGTAGTCCAATGGATTCCACTTAAAAATTGCCTTAAGAATGTTTACACCGTTTTAGGAAGTTTTCAAAAATGACGGACTTACGATTTTTTTTTATGGCAAAAAATGAAAAACGCCATATATCTCGGATACCGATAGAGATTTCGAAATGCGGTTTTCACCATTCATCTAATTTCGACAATCGAGCCCAAGACACCTATGTCACTTTTTTTCTATCTGGTCAGGAAATACGAGTTTTCTGTTAAAACAGTCGAAATCGCACCACCTTGTACATGACTTGTGTCGAAAATAATATTCACACTCGTGGGATTGTCCCACTCGGCTATCGCTTCGTTCGCCTCATCTATGTAAAATACATCACTTTCGACACTTGTCATGTAATATGTTGTAGATAGGTAATAACAAAAACAGATCTATGTTTTGATTTTTACCAAATTTATTTAAATTGTGACAATTATTCTAACGCACAACATCTTCTTTAAAAGTGAATTCTTACAAACTAAATACAACCAGACGCTTATCCTTAATATTTATAAAATTATCTTAATAGGGAATTATTGGAATTCATATAAGGTAGCAGTAATAAATTCAGCAGTATTTGACATTACGCATGCTCAGTAGTAGTTTTAAATGGGGGAAACTTTAATAAAGTTACTGCTAGACTTTATTTGTGCCAAAATTTAGTTGGTCCTTCGTTTCTTCCTTATTTTGATATTTGAAAACGAAATGAGGTTAATGGTAAACAAATTAATGAAAAAAATATAAATGAAAACAAATATTATCCCACTTTTAGGTTAAAAATAATACAAGCATGTCATGCTGACCAATAAAACTTCTTCACATAGGCGCGTAAAGGTTTAGCAGTAATAAAATAAGGTTTTTCCCTTAATACTGCTAGCACTAGTTGCCTATTCCAATAATTCCCTATTTTGTAAATGGTGGTTATAAAATTGATTAATAAACTATTGCAAAACCTACAATAAACTATTACACAAGGTAAATAAAAGAAAACAGCTCTATTTAATCATTAAATAATATACAAGGTGAGTCGGAAATCTGATAGATCCATACAATGACCTTTTATCCTTCGTCAATGGATCCATAGCAGTCAATGACCTTTAATGGTTTTTATTGACTCCACTAATAATATAACTTATTTTGTTTAGGATAATTTTTATGTATATCATAATTAAAGTCAAAAATTAATATTATTTTAAAGAAAAGAAAATTTAAACATATTGCAAATACAAATTAACTTAGGTATGTACCAACTTTAAAGAAGTGTATAGGTATTAAAAAGCCTAAACATGGGCGCCGGAAGGGGTTGCAGTTGCACCACCCCCTGGTTTTTGAAAATGTATGAAAAGTAGTAAGTTTTGGCAAAAAGTATTGATTTTAGGCATTTTTAGATGTTTTGATGATAAAAGGAGCAAAAAGAGAGGACAAAAAGGAAAGAGAAGATATAGACGGTGTTTCATGGAAGAGAACCAGGACAGATTTAAAAAAATCCACTTACATTTTTATTTTTTTCTACTTTGCACCCCCTGCAAGTCATCCTGCCGGCGCCCATGGACCTAAAGCAATGATTAAAGAAAATATAGGGTATCTTATTTGAACCACCGACCACAAAATCGAAAAGTTTTTAGAAGTAAAAATGCCTTCCTTTTTCAAATTAATTTCTTTAAATGTGTAAAACAAAACCCTTCAACACAAAACAATAAAGAAAAACTGCTTAAATTTTTTCCCCTTTTTTTAGGTTAATGGCACTGTCAACATGATTTGCAATAACTCTAAATTATGGGTACAAGCACTATTTAAATAAGGCAGGTATTAATAATTCCCGAGCTTAATAAGGCAACTTGCAATAATTCTCTATTGTTAAGCGAATAACGACTTTAAAAACGGTTTAAGAGCATTAACCTATGCGGTTTATTCGAATTAGCTTTTTGGCTAGTGCGCATTAAAGCGCTTGTTAAAACTACGTAAATGATTGGCTATCTTATTTTTTTTACGGGGAAAATCAGGGAATAAGCCATTTCTCCTCTTAAATGCCCTGTACACTGTACACATCGCTACCGTTTATGTTTATGTAATTGTTGCAACTGCCCATTGTTGATGGTGGTGACAAAGTATTGCATTGCAGCAGAGTGTGCAGGCCATTGACGCAGAGAGGCTTGTTTGGTTTTTATAATCTTGTTTCTTTGTATGATTGGAGCTTTGTGACTGACGAGAGTGTAAATGTTGATGAATGTTTTGAAAGATTCTTGGATAATCTTGAGAAGGCATATACCCAGTCTTTTCCAGAAAAGACTTATAGGGTGAGGTCTGATCAGAGGTCCAATGTAAGATGGTTTGATGAGAATTTAAGATCAATCCGGAATCACTTACAGCTACTGAGTGAATTATCGCGGCAATATGAAAATGTAGGATTAAAAGAGAAATATAAGGATTTTAAAAAAATTATAAATCTGCTATAAGAACAGCAAAAATAAAAGCTAACGAGCAGTTTATTACTTCAGCTCAAAATCCAACCAGAGCTGTATGGCGGGTTATAAAGAATAATGTCCACACTTTAGACCCAAAAAAGTAATGCATGTAGCATCTCAGCAGATAAATTTAATAAATATTTTTCAAATATTGCTCATGAAACTATTAAAAACATTCCTGTATCTCATAATGATCCAATTCAACTTTTGGCCAACTTGGATATACCAAATAAGTCCTTTTCATTTTCTCCTGTCTCCTTTATAGAAATTAGAGATATTATAGATCATTTAAAAATAAAGAAAGTCGGGATATTTTTGGATTAAATGTTAGGCTGATTAAATCAATCAAGAACCTTATCATTAGCCCACTTACTAAACTGATTAACAGATGTCTTAAGAATAACACATTTCCAGATGTACTTAAATTGGCCAAGGTTATACCTATTTTCAAAAAGGGTAACCCAGACAGGCCTGAAAACTATCGACCAATATCTTTATTACCAATTATCTCAAAGATATTTGAAAAGTGCAGTGCCATTCAAATAATAAAATATTTTGACAGCAACAATTTGCTTGCATCCTGCCAGTTTGGTTTTAGGAAAGATAAAAACACAGTTATGGCAATCCTCGACCTGGTCACCTTCTTGCTCGAGTCATTTAATGACTTAGCATTAAGCAGTGTCTTGTTTTGTAATTTAAGCAAGGCATTTGATTGTGTCACTCACGATATACTGCTGTGCAAACTTAAGGAGTATGGTTTCTCTTCTGATAGTATTGCACTATTAAAATCCTATTTAACCAACAGGAGACAGGTTGTGAGTGTGGGAGGTGTGTCGTCAGCCAAAAGTGAAATCATCATAGGAGTGCCCCAGGGCTCAGTACTGGGTCCTATATTATTCTTAATTTATATAAATGATCTGCCATTTATTGAACTTTTGGCAAAATACACACTTTTTGCTGACGACACAACTGTTGCATGTGTGGGTGATACCCTTGAGCAGGCGGAGATTAGAATGCATTTTCTGCAGAATAGAGTTGAGGAATGGTTTAACATGAACCGATTACATCTAAATGCAGATAAAACTAATAGGGTCATCTTCACCTTAAGACAAACTGAAACACCAATGGAGTCTACAGTTAAATTTTTAGGAGTTCAGCTAGATCCCCTTCTTCAGTGGCACTCTCACATTGATGCTGTGGCTGGTAAGCTTAGGAGCACCATATATGCTCTTCGTTGCCTTGCCAATTGTTCTTCTGACAATACTCTGAAAACAGCATATAGCCACGTATGCTATTCTATCATGGGGGCATGCTCCACACACAAGGAGATTGTTTGCTTTGCAAAGAAAGGCAATTAGAATAATGGGGGATTGTGTTACAGGGATGACTGTGGACTTGTTTTCTCAAGTATGGGTATACTTACCTTACCATCGGTATACATTCTTGAAAATCTGTTGTGGATTCAAAAGAATAGTCTGAGTGGGAATTTCTCGTTGGGCACCTATATATTGCATTTTTTTTTTCAGCCATTTTTTCTTGTTTTGTTTATGCATATATATATATATATATATATATATATATATATATATATATATATATATATATATATATATATAGGTAGTCCTTGACTAATTTTAATATGTAATACTTTACTTTTAATATTATAGCTTGTGACTTGTGTAAATACTGAATGTTGACACCAATAAATTGATTTGATTTGAATATTAATGCACAATATATGGTTACTATCACTTTTGAGTTAACTATTTTGGCAACACCAATCACATTTCGGTATATTGTTGTTTCTATGGTAACAAACCTATGGTTAGTGTTAACCAAATATTGTTAAACTGGCCGTTAGTGTTTTTTTGATATTTTCTTTTTTTTCTGTGATTTTGTGATTGATAATAAATACATTTAATTATCGAACAATAACACTGTGTTTTGTGCTTCGTTGCTATAATAATGACGATGTTTCCAACTTCTTAAAATTAAATTAACTAAATACTATATTGCGTAAAAAAACGACCATTTTTGAAAGCAGTAGTTATTCTAGTTTATGTGATAGCTGTGGTCATGACTAAGTCTGACAGTCTGACCATCCAATTTTATGTCAAAATTTATGATGTCCTATACAAGATCCCACTGTCACGTATTTTCTTGACCAAGTTTTAAGGGATGGTAAAGCTGATAAAGTGTTTAATGTTGTAAACAATAAACCTTCTCAAAAATTTGTTTTTTTGTCAATTTTAAGTAAGTACATGGTTCTACTTATTACGTCTTTGCAATACTAAGTTAGCATAGCTGTAAGCTCCCTTTATGGTCTGCAACAAAAATTATAAATTTTAATATGTTTATTTATACTAAATTAACATTTTATGGATATTGTGTTCCAAAAACTTTTAAAACCTGTTCTTAGAACGTTTTGGGTACTATAAAAACGTTTAGTAAACGTACAAAAACATACTATGACAACATTTTTAAAACTTCCCAAGAAAACTTTAAAAACCTGTTTCTAGAACGTTTTAGGGACTATAAAACCATTCAGTAAACGTACAAAAAAACGTTTTTAAAATGTTGTTTTTGCCGACTAAAAACTTTTAAAAGACTTTTAAAGAACATTCACGAACGTCTAAGAACGTTTATCGTACGTTCAGAGACAACAATAAATATGTCTTTGTCTTTCATCATGGCAGGCTATCGTAGATGGAGCAATCATCGCTTTGCCCTGGTTGCCAAGTTGTTTACAATTTCTGCATGTAAACTTTAATGTCCTTTTTTGGCTCGCATCTAATTAAGAGAAAGAAAATATACCATGAATCGAATATTTTTAACTTAACAAATGTTGCCGCAGGCAGTCACGCCGAAATGTTATTCGATATTTGTGTTTGATATTTTTCAATGGCCGATTTGTTTGGACGGTTTGTTTACATTTTCTGTGATTTATTGTGTGTTTCGTGGTTTTTTACCTGTAATTGGACTTTGAATATTGACTTTTATTAGTGATCACAGTGTATACACTGTGTGCAAAAGTCCCGGAACCCCTTAATAATTCGCAAATGCGCTCATTTATCGAAAAGTCTTCCAAATAAAGTTTATAGATATATTTTGGATCTATTTTATAAAAATATGTTTACATGTACAGGGGTTATCACAACGAAGATATAGACACAAGTTACCTTTTTTAAATAGAATGGTGTATATTTTATTGGATTTTTGAATTTTCCACAAAATTTTAACATGACTTTGTGTAACATATGCTGTACCTAAACTCACTAGTTTAAAAGATACAAGGGTTTAAAAAATATAATGTAAATATTTATTAACTTTTAAAATATGAAAACACTTATACATGTTATACATACATACCCAAAAATGTTACTATGTAAATGTAACTAGGTAAATATTGTAACAGGTGAAAATAAAAAATATCGATAAAATACTTTTTTGAACCCTGAAAATATATCTATAAAATTTATTTAAAAGACTTTTCGATAAATGAGTTTTTTTATTATTAAGGGGTTCCGGGACTTTTTGCACACAGTGTATATTAAATTTGTGCTTTTCAACAGATAATTTAAGGTAATATTGACATGGTTATCTGTAAGAAAAAATCTTTATAAAAACCAAATAAATGACATTTTTAATTAGGTGTGTGTAATTATTGAACTAAACCCCAATATTTTATATTAATAGGAAACAAAAACAAGTACCTAACATTAAGGGCAAAAATAGCACAGCTATATAATTTGAATTTGGCGGGCAAACGATAAAGTCGACTCTCGCGCCATCTGCGTTTACCTTCCTTGAAGAGAGACAAGGAAGGCCCAGCAGCTATCTCTCTCTCGGATAATTTATTTACATTTAGTTGCTCGTCTCATTCTTGCCTCTGGTACGTTACCCAAAATCTCCTTAAATGTTTTATAAATGTTTATAAAACCAACTCGTGTTAAGGGGTACTGATCAGACAAATAATAAAATCGTCGGGCGTAACGTATTTAGAGTAAATATCAAGATAGAAATTTCATGTGATCTAGTAGTTAGTACTTACCGAATTATTTTTTAGCCTTTAGTAAAATAAAACCGTTTAACATAATTTATTTTTACCTATTTTATTTTATTCTTATTATTAAGTTTTTAGTTGATACTTCTTATTCTTTTGACCTTATTTTATGCCTCACTATAACTAACCAAAACTAACCAAAGATTTTATATTGAGGTAGTTGTGGAAAATATGTAATTCCATTTTGTGAGCTCTATTTTGCCAATTAAGCCCTTTTATTTGATACCCATATTGAGGTAGTTGTGGAAAAAACATGTAACAATTTCTAAATTTGACCCAAACAAATAAATAACAAATAATAAACAAGTCAAGTTAAGTAAAACCATTTAAAAAAAGGTCTTCACCTAAAATAACATGTAACTAACTACCTTCATTGTAATAAAAGATTTCGTATTTTTTTATTTCTAAATCGAAATAAGCAATTTATATAGTTAATTTACCACCCTTAGCTCCAGCCTACTTAGCCTTTTGATAAACCCAACACTGACTATAATTTAAGTGATCGTTGTCAAGTAACTTGACAAATACCGGTATGGAAACCAAACCGTCGACCATACACAAATCATGCTCTGAATCCCTTCCACCGACTTGCTATGTATTCCCCTAATTCACCGCTGCAACGGACGCGCTAATTTCAGTTAGGGGCTTCCTCCGGCCTGTCTCCTACGAAAGATTGGTTTTGCCCGCACGTGACTTCCTCCCTGACTAGCACACTGGTGGGCGGCACTGACTCTGGGCTTACCAAATCGTTCAAGAGCTCTTTAGAGTTCGGGATTTTGGTAGGATATGCAGGGCTGGTTTGCTATTCCCAGCTATGCCACGGGTAACGGGGCGCCCCTGTTTAACCGGATTTCTGAAGAGCACCATGTTTGTTCTAAGTGCTTCTACGTTAAAATGAACTTGAAAGAGCGGTCACGCTCCCTTAAGGATCTCATAGGGCTGGATGACGTCACTTATAGGCAAAATATTCATAAGTCCGGAACAGAGTGGTAACCGATACTGCAAAATACTGGAGATGCTTCCATAGAGCTAATTACGCACAATAACATAAATTCGAACTACCTGGGAGGCTGGTTACGTCTCCTTCAGGCTATAAAGTAAGTGATGACATCACCACGCGGGCGGCGCGTGCAAAACTGGATACTAACCTGGATTGCAAATTCCTGGATTAGACTCAGGAGCGCTAAAACCATCTATCCAAATAAATTCCAGCTTCTTGGGAGGTTGGTTATACCCACTGGGTATGTTCATTACTTTCTTATTTTATATATTCGGCCTAGATTAATAACTAGCACTAGCCTTCGTGTTTGGTTTGACATAATTGACTATCGAAGAAGATTCCCTTAAAACTTTCCCGAAAGTCCTGCGAGGTTTGCTAAGCCTTTAACAGGATTCTCTGCCTTGATGACGTCACGGTGCAAGCTTTAAAATTTATGATCCTCTTCTTTCTACCTTCTTTAAATTTCTCCATGCTCTTCAACACTTCCTCTAAACAAGGTTTCCATAAGGACCGGAGCCTCTCTGAGTCGTAGTACAAGCTCGGTGGCGTCCTTACCTGTTTTCACTAGACGCCGAACAAAATTTCTTTGCAGCGGCCTTTTAATATTTAGGATTTTCTATGATGTTTACGATTACCATTAAATAAAACTCAAGTTAAATTATAACAAGAGCCTATTGAATTCTCGCTGCTGAGTTCCCTTCGAAGAAAATACGAAGTTGAGCACATACGCAGCTTTCCGGTTTCTAACCATCCATAAACTACTTTTTAACTTCCTTCTTCTAAACGATACTTCTTTAAATCAACGTCGACTAACGGCAAAACATATGCAGACACCTTGTCTGACAAAACTTAAACTTGGTTGACCTTACTAACGGCCTGTCACCTGTGAGCCGGAGTAAGTGAAGCTGCTTGTGGTCTCAACACACGATGTTGACTCTTCAAGTGTTCGTGCTCGACTGAAGTCGTAAGCGGAAAGCTGCTGTATTTATAGCCTCGGCCAATACCGTAACAGGCTTACCGCTTCCGCCTTTCGTTGGATGACGATGCGACCAACCCACACCCCACCACGAGTATTTACTATGCTTTTAATTTCCTATGGTCGGCCAGTTGGTTTCTACACCTGTAAGTTAAACATTAATTTTACCATTAGAGCTGCTTCACAACTCATAGGTCCAAATGGTCCTATGGTAATAGATAATGGTTTCTGTGCACGAGCTAGTAAAATAAGCATCAGGTTTTTTACAGGTTCACTTTGATCCATCCAATTACTATCATAGACTGCATTTGCAATATTTCCACTCTAAAATGACATTTGCGATTTAAATACTAATAAGTTATATATCCGAAAAAAATTCGGCAGTCAAGAAAAAAAATTCACGTTCCTATCTGTTCTTCTCTTAGGTCGGCCGCACAGATTTTTTTTATCTTTGAAAATCCACGAAGGCTAAAAAGCCTAACTACTAACGTACCGTGGGTGTCTTAAGCGAGGTAAGAGGGAGTTCGTTATCACAGGACTTAAATACATAAATATTAGGGAGGTAAGGAAAGACCTCCGCGGGCAGCAGGTTCCACATTCTAGAAACTCTAGAAATAAAAGAACGAACCAAATGGAAGTTTCGCGGCCTATCCAGTTGGACCGTATAATGATGCATACGCACCACAAGTTTACACACAACAAGGACACATACAAAGTGTATAAATTGGAAGGGGTAAAATACTTTTTCGCTCGAAAGAGAAATCCATGCTTTTTGAAGCTGCCGTGGCTATAGATACAATGTGTATATTCCAGTTTGAGCATATTCTCAAATGTGACGCCCACAAGATTAAAGGTGTCTTGGCCGCTCATAAGTAAAGGATAAGTTTTTGTTGGATTGATAGAAATGGACAAGATTTTTGACGCCTAAATCCAATATTAACTTAAGATCCTGTGAAAGAGATATCTGCATCGTTTTGCGTTTGCTAAACAGAACTAACCTGAAAACTAAAGTAAAAAGCACTATTGTCGGCAAAAATATAAATGAAATTATTCGTAGACAAGAGAAGGTTATTGATGTGAAGAAAAACAATGTTAATGCCAATACTGAGCCCTGACGCACTCCAGCATTTTTTGGCGAAAGTTTAAAGGGTGACCATCCACAATAACTGATATACGTCGATCAAAAAGATAACTAAAGATCCAAGAACAGACTTTAGTTGAAAGGTCATAGTTGGCCGAAATCGGATCGGTTGTCACGTCAAATCACGATTTTTTTTGTATATGATTACAGAGTAGGGAACTATTTTAATTTTTTTATTTTAATTTAAATATTTAAAACATTATTTTTTTACCTGAACTATAATTTCATTTGCATTCCAAGCCATTACCAACAAATTAATTAGGACTAAATTTACGTAAATGAATGAATAAATAACATCAGCTGTTGCAGCTACCTAAAAAAGTATTTTTAAGCTAATTTTATATTTTCTTGGTCATGCTTACTTGCTACCCTGTTAATATATCTCAAGCCATTATGTATTTAGCAGGGGCAAATTTAAATATTTTCCGCTCGTAGGCTATTAATTTTTGACGCCCCTAATTTTTTAGGTATTAAATTTTAGAGTGGGAATTTTAAAACCCCAAAAAAGGTCCTCCATTTATCTACTCCTACAATATTTCAAAATCAAAATTTCAATAGCCCCCTGCATTTTTTTAAAATAAAAATACATTTTAAAATTCCTATTAGGTTTAAAAGAAACTTGAACTGTTGGGGGAGGGGGTTCTAGGCATGGGCATTTCGTATAGTAATATCAAGTTCTACAGTACCTATATAATCACCTTCGTTATTAATTCTATAATTAGGTAGGTATTTGACTATGCAGAGAAATTGTTTCTATTTTTATTTACGCCTAAACCGTGCATCAAATAAAAAAAGTCAAAAAATTTGTTCCAAAACATATTTCTTAAAATTCCCATTAATTTTAAGAAATATTTTTATTTTAGAAAAACGCAGTGGCGTAACATTTTTTCTAAAAAATATTTACCCTTAACCTTTATAAACGACACTGGTAAAAAATATTTTTACCTTGTAAGCAAAAAATGTCTTCTGCTGCATAGAAGGCGTCCCCTAAATATCTGAATTGGTATTATGTACATTACAGAAAAACCATATTTATTTTAAATTTTAAACACCCCGTAATTCAAAAATCAAGACGTTTAGGACATATCTTTATATTTTTTTTTCTTATTTTTTATTGTAGAATTAGCCCTTTAAGATTGTCGAGAAAGTTGTGAAACACTTTGTATTAAAAACAGGTTTTGAAAATAAATTATTATTTATACTCATATAACATTTTTTGCCGGCGTTGTACATTTAATTTACTGGCATTGCCAACACTCTTTAATGGCAAGGCATTGGCAAAAAGTGGGCAATTGGCCGTTATTAGGCCACGTGTTGCAGATAATGTGATGGCATCCGTCATTAATAAGTTACTGGCAAAAAATGCGTTTAAGATGATGGCATCCATCATTAATAAGTTATTGGCAAAAAGATAATAAAAAGACACGAAAGTGGGCAAATGCAGATACTCCCAAAGTAGCAAGCTGACGTCTTATTGACGAAAATTGTCGCATAAACTTTTTTTAAAAGCTAAAATGATGCGATATTTTATTTGAAAATTAAAATAGGAAAAAACTCCTTGCTGCATGCAATTTTCTTGCAATGCAAAGTACCATCTCTCGGAACAGTGTCCAACTTGGAGATGCAGATTTTTACACTAGCCGAAGAGATTTCTTTCAAAGCTAAGTGAGATCACCTACCGCAGACCGCTCTCGAATTATTTTTGTCTAATGGGTACGGTTTAGACGATAAAAAGCGAAGATATTGCAGAAACGTAGTAGTTTATTGTCCATTACGCCATCTATCGGTATGTCAAAAAAACTATTAAATATATATAATATTTTTATTAACACGTCTTTAAAACTTTTAATAAAGTTTTAAACAAAATGTTTACAGCTCCTAACAGTCTACTTGAATATCTTGCCTTCTCGACTAGTCATCACCAATTAATCACACAACACACACTTATTAGGTAATGAATACATTTAATTATGTCTATTAAAAACTCTTTTCTTTAAAAAAGAAACTAAAAAGCTAGAAAACCACGTAGAAATCAAATGAACAAAGCAGTCACCTTCGGTCGAAATTAACGTAGCTAATTTTACCATCATTTTATTTTTATTCGCTCCAAAATACATAATAAACATTTTGTTTGACCTAATTTTTATTTGCGTGATTTTTAACAATAAAATGTTATGAAAAGGCCATTTCCTTTAAATTATGTAAAAAACATAAAATAATGTTGTTTAGCTGCCATTATAAATAAAACAGATCAAAAAAATTGCTTTAATGTTAGTTAAATACCAATGTTAATAATATGGTTTAAAAAATATGAATATGCGTTGAAGGTTTGCCTTCAAAATCCAATATTTATTTGCCTGCAACAAAAACACGTGCTTTATTTAATCAGGATTGGTATGTCGCCATTTTTGTATGCTTGCCGGCAATTCGCCTGCATGTAAAATTTATTGGCAATTAAGTGTTTATTTAGGGTTGACTTTTTAATGCGTATAAGATGTTGGCATAATATTGCCACCAATTGCCAATGCTTTACCATCAATGTTAATATGAAAAATGTACATTGCCGGCAAATAGTGTTTGCTGGGTATTAGTTCTTGGGAAATGCAATACCGGGATTTCGCATTCCATGTGCGGGATTAATCCGGTTCGCAAAATAAGCGGAATCGACATCCCATAAAGGCATATGCCTATATACCAGAGTACCGTGGGTGTCGAGTTATTAGATTTTTAACCCATCGTTTCCCCTGTTCCGTCAACGTTTCCCAAGCACTGAAACATGCAGTTGTGCATTTCACAGCACCTTTTAGACAACGCGGTAGTGCCACCACGGTCGGTATTTTTAAGAACTACTAGCTATATATGTCTCCCACGCTGGGAATCAAACCGGCGACTTCTGGCTTCGAAGATCTGTCCACTACGCCACGGGGAGACAAGGAAGTAAGTTCATAAGTTTTCGTAGGAAAAAAATTCCTGGAACTTGGGGCTGGTGCGCATTTATGAAAGCTTATCTACAGAAAGTATACTTTTTGTCCTATCCTGTATATTATCACCAATATCATCATTAAAAAGATCTTTACATACGCTTTAAGAAAATATCACATTAAATATATCTAACTTTATTAGTTTCGGAAATAAGGCCACCCAAATCATAGGTAATTTTTAAAGTACCGCCATTTTGTAGATGTAAAAGGTATTGACTTTATATTCTAGGGTTATAAATTACTCGCAGGAGCTTCAAAATGAAGTGCCGCAAAACCCCTTTTTATTTAATTTATTTTGTATGGCTTTCAGTTTGACCTTGATGCCTGTCATTTCTTGATCAAAATTTGGTTTATGAGGCCGTTTAAGTATTACGTAAGCAGATTTATTACAATTATTAACACCCCCTCCACCCACGTCATCAAAAGTAAGCAAAGTCTTACCCTCCTCACTTCCATGCTTACGAAAACATTTGAATATGCATTTTTCTTTTAATGTATTTCGGCTTTTTTATTGTTTTATAAGAAGCAGTCATAATTCTAGAAATAACCCATATAACATCTTTTGCCGGCGTTGTACATTTAATTTACTGGCATTGCCAACACTCTTTAATGGCAAGGCATTGGCAAAAAGGTATCAAAAAGAAGCGAATGTGGGCAATTGGCCGTTATTAGGCCACGTGTTGCAGATAAAGTGATTGCATCCGTCATTAATAAGTAATTGGCAAAAAAATGTGTTTAAGATGATGGCATCCATCATTAATAAGTTAATGGCAAAAGATAACAAAAGACACGAAAGTGGGCAAATGCAGATACTCCCAAGCAGCAAGCTGACGTCTTATTGACGAAAATTATCGCATATACTTTTTTAAAAGCTAAAATGATGCGATATTTTATTTGAAAATTAAAATAGGAAAAAACTCCTTACTGCATGCAATTTCCTTGCAATGCAAAGTACCATCTCTCGGAACAGTGTCCAACTTGGAGATGCAGATTTTTACACTAGCCGAAGATATTTTTCTCAAAGCTAAGTGAGATCACCTACCGCAGACCGCTCTCGAATTATTTTCGTTTAATGGGTACGGTTTAGACGATAAAAAGCGAAGATATTGCAAAAACGTAGTAGTTTATTGTCCATTACGCCATCTATCGGTATGTCAAAAAAACTATTAAATATATATAATATTTTTCAGGGACACGTCTTTAAAACTTTTAATAAAGTTTTAAACAAAATGTTTACAGCTCCTAACAGTCTACTTGAATATCTTGCCTTCTCGACTAGCCATCACCAATTAATCACACAACACATACTTATTAGGTAATGAATACATTTAATTATGTCTATTAAAAAACTCTTTTCTTTAAAAAGAATCTAAAAAGCTAGAAAAGCACGTAGAAAACAATATGTAAAAAAACATAAAATAATGTTTTTTATAGCTGCCATTATAAATAAAACAGATCAAAAAAATGCTTTAATGTTAGTTAAATACCAATGTTAATAATATGGTTTAAAAAGTATGAATATGCGTTGAAGGTTTGCCTTCAAAAATCCAATATTTATTTGCCTGCAACAAAAACGCGTGTTTTATTTAATCAGGATTGGTATGCCGCCATTTTTGTATGCTTGCCGACAATTCGCCTGCATGTAAAATTTATTGGCAATTAAGTGTTTATTTAGGGTTGACTCTTTAATGCGTATAAGATGTTGGCATAATATTGCCACCAATTGCCAATGCTTTACGATCAATGCCAATATGAAAAATGTACATTGCCGGCAAATAGTGTTTGCTGGGAAGAAAATAGGCTTAGGATAGAAGACATTACCGCGTAAAAATATTCATTTAAACAAACTTTACTGACCGTATTCAACATGGAGCAAGGTAGAAATATTACATTATATGTTAATTAATATTACGAACAAAGCATACGTTCGTAAAATTTTTGGTTTGTATATTAATGTTTACATCAACCAATTCAAATACAGAAATACAAAAAAAAATAACATAGTTTATTATTTTGACAAGTCGACAGAGTCAATCATAAGAAATAAATCTGTCATGTGGATCAGTGTTTCCATGTCGTAGAGTAGTGATACCTGGTGATGCCTTGAGCGATTGCTGGCAAAACGTCGGTAAACGATTCCAATTTGACGCAATCGAAACTCAAGAACCAAGATTCCTCAGTTCTAGTATTTTTACCTCAAATAATTTTAGGGTGCGCAATACCTAGCAGAAAAATTTGGAGGGTGGGCAGCGAAACGTGCAAGTGCAATGAGGGGCGCAATAAGAGGAAGCGTTTTTATTTAATTTATGTCTTTCAGTTTGACTTTTATGTCTGTCATTTCTTGACCAAATTTTGGTTTTTGTTGTCTTACTTAAAACCTCAGAAGAGTCCTGACTTTAAATATGTTAAAAATATTTTTTCTAATTTTATAAATAAAGCTGTATAAAATTAAAAATTTTTATTCTAATAAAATAAAATCTTAACAAGATGCCAGACGAAAACTGGACCAATGGTTGCGTCTCAAAAATGTGGTAAATAGTTTACTAAAAACAAATAAAGCATAAAATACTTTTAGTTAAATTTGTTAGACTATACATAAACGTAATTTAATATAGTATTTGTTGTTGTTACATAATTTCTTATTAAAGTTATAACACTTAATTTTTAAAAGAAAAAAATGTCCTTATGT
Source organism: Listronotus bonariensis (assembly GCA_014170235.1). Taxonomy (NCBI): domain Eukaryota; kingdom Metazoa; phylum Arthropoda; class Insecta; order Coleoptera; family Curculionidae; genus Listronotus; species Listronotus bonariensis. The sequence goes on along the minus strand of JACEGR010004780.1, from coordinate 40,605 downwards.
TTCATGTATGGTCCAGGAATATATAGAATATGCAAGAAACTTGTATTTTTAGGTGTTATTATAAGAAATAAAAATAATTAAAGTTGCAAAAAGTCAGTGGCGTACATTTTTTTGTCAATAAAATTAGCTGAGAAGCGTCCTACGCCGCCACTGGTCTTACTAATTAAAACTAGTTTAGAGCTAAATTAACTTCCTATTTTAAAAAATATCACAGCTAAAATTTATTAAAATCGGATAAGGCATATTTAAGATATTATTAAAATTCTGATTTTTCTTTTAAACTTTAACACCCTGTATCTTAGAAACAAATCATTTCCGGACCTATGTTTATTTGAACATTTTTTATATAAAATTGGCTCACGAATCCGCCCATAATTTTTTTATCGCAATTCGGAAATACCCTGTAGAAAAAAATAATTTTAAATCAAAAGGAGTTCATGGTACTTCCAATTAAACCGGAAGTGGTTTTGAGGTTATAATAATAAAAAAATGTTAAGTTAAGGTGTTATTATACCGAAAATATTTTAACAGTTTATTAAAAACCAAGAAAAAATTAATAATTACATTTATATATTGGTCATTAAATCGTTAATATTTGATTGTTTTTATCAAATATTAAAAAATTTAAGTATATTTACCGATATAAGTTGAATTAAGGCACCGGCTCCATTTATTGACTCAAGCATATACTCCAGTAGCATTACATTTCGAATTGCTTCTTTTAGAGAGTTTATAAAACTAAAAAAATAAAAATTAATATACAAGGGAAGTAGGCATGGCGGTACTTCAGGAACCCCCAACTCCTTCCACTTTGGCTCCTCCCCTTTGACCCCCCACCCCAACCTAGACTCCTCCCACTTGGCTCCTCTCTAACCAATGGGATGACTCGGACTGTTTTTTAAAATGGTGCTGTATTTTAAAAAATGGTGCCGTATTTTAAAAAACGGTGCCGGTATTTTAAAAAACGGTGCTGTATTTTAAAAAACGGTGCCGTATTTTAAAAACGGTGCCGTATGTTGGAAATACAGGGCTGTTCAGCTGTTTATTTTACTGTTCATATTTAATTACCTGTTCATGTTTAGACTTTTGCGCAGGCGTCATAATTGTAAATACATATATTAGATAAGTCCAGAGAGACTTGGTCAGTCTGTCGTAGACATTCAAAGTGAAACATTGTGCTTAGCTTAAAAATTATTAAATCTATCCTAATATGTCTGTTGTATCTAATACAGATTTCTACACACTCCTAAACATCAACGAAGTAAATCCTTTGTCTCCAAGTAAAGTTGCCGAGGATTACGAGCAATGCAATCAAGAATGGTATCATTTACTACTAAACGAAGTTGATTTTGGTTTAATGATAGGTTTGCCTGATCTAAAATGGTATTCATTGCGTCGATGTCATCTTGTAGCTGATGATGGAAATACCGCGCATGAGCATATTCATGCCTTAATTCACTTTACGAATGGAAAAATAGTCTTAGCATTGAAAAACGACTACAAAGACTTGGAAAAGACTTCATTCCAAAACAACATTTAAAAAAATTTGTGTTTGGATCATGCAATCGGCGTACTACGATACATTGCTTGTGCAGATGGTCAGAAACCTCTAAGACGAGATCTCGATGGTTTACAAGGAACTCCTCATGCTCATTACTCTAGAAAATGTTTTAACGAAGATTGGTTACATTCACGAGGAAAACGATGTGGCGCTGTTTGAGATGAAATATCAATAATTGCTTCAAATGGAGTTTCAGATATTTCAAAATACACATCACCCTACGAACTTCATGAAAAATCCACTTGCTGTTGTGCCAGAGGCGATGATGGCGTTAGAAAAAGGCAACAAGCTAATGAGAAACGAAGAGAATTTTACAAAACAGAAAAAGGACTTTCCATCAGGAAAATGTACAAAGAAAAACAAATTAAAAAGCAACGATTAATTAAACAACTGTTAGAGTTAGGACTAAATAAAAAGCTGAATAACAATGAGAATTAATTGTAAGACTTATTAGTCTCTTGTAATTTAAGAATTAGTAGAATAAATAATGTACGTTAAAATAAATATATTGTTGTCTTGCCGAAATTTCCCCTGTCCATATCAGACTTAGCCCATTATCTTTAACAAAATTCCTATATAAACGCTATGAGATTTTGTCCAATATATACTTAATTGTCCATAGGTTACTTCTTTGTCCATGATTGACTACAAAATTTACATGTGTTTAAATGGCATGTCCAAGATCCTATGGGAAATTATATACAGCGTTGCCGCTTCGGTTTAATATGCGGTCATCTCCAGGTGTTTAACTAAATTCAGGGTTAGGTCTGGCAACTATGCATTGATTCATTGTTATGATAATACCCAGGCTTTAATTGGACCCCGTTTAACAATTTACTTATCAGATCCGCTATAGCGTAGTGATATATGGCGTTGGGTTCTCACGTAGGCGATACGGGTTCGAATCCCGGTCCAGGCAAGACTTTTTTATTAGGATGATCACGTGGGACCACACCCTAAATATGGCGCCGATTCCTATTACGTCATCATACCAAGTATTTTTCGTCATTTTTCAGATAGCTGAGCCTGGCTCAGAATTTAGGATGACTAACTTGAGCTAGGTGGGCTGCCTAACTTAGGCGGGGTACGTTGCTTGATTCTGATTGGTAAGCGCAAGGGGCCCAAGATTCCTCGTGGCGTCGCGACGGGCGTCGTCGGCGTCGGTCTCGTTAAAGCGGCGCATAGTCTACTAAGGGAAAAGTTCCAAATTTTAGCTCGAGGTTGACAGAGACAATAAACTGAGAGCTAAAATCTTGAACTTTTTTCCGTGCATAACATGTTTTTTTCTGTGACGGGAAAAATGACGTCCCAATTTTAAAAAATAAATCATATTATTACAATCGGCCTTATGCTGTAAATGCATTGACTTGTTTCAACCTTGAAATTAAGATTTCCAAATGACATTTGACACATAATTCAATATTTTCTATGCAGTAACACAGTCAATGTTGAAATTGAAATGTTTTCAAGATTTAACGCATAAAAATCTTGAATTATCTGTCAAGTGTCATTTGGAAATTATAATTTCCAGCTTGAAACAAGTCAATGTTTTTAAATTCAGAAAATTAATTATATAAATTTGAAGTTTTTAACTGGTCGGGTGGTGTATTTGAAACGACAATTAGACCTTGCATTAACCTGGAAACCTTTAAAAAACTGTTAAATATGTGTCAATGCAATTTTGTGATTTGACAGATTTAAATTGAAAATTTGGAACTAAAAATTACCGTTTATACCTTGTTTCGTTGCAAGAGAGAGTAATAAATCATTTAATTTTATGGCAATTCGCTTTCTGTGTTAGTCCGAGTATAAATATTTTTCTTCAATTCTACCTGTAATGTACTGATAAGGCATTATAATTTTAGGCCGGCAGACTCCGTTCTAATATTCGTCAACCTCTTGGGTTAAATACAAAGGAATAACAGATGTTTACCTGTATTTACGTGGGAATAATGTGATAAAAACCTTGACAGTGGCGGTGCGCTTGAGTTTATTTTTGGGAACTTACCCTTTTTAAACAGTTTAGGTAAAATGAAAATTTTGTTTCTTTTATATGTGTAAAAAATTATTTTAAAATTTATAGTATATCAATATTGTACAGTTGGTATAATTATAGTTAATAATAACCATTTTAATAATACACATTAAAAATGCATAGTCAAAAAATAATTATTAAAAATATAATCTATACCTAATTAAATATTCTACATCTAGTTATTCACATTCTTCCATATCTGACATACTATCACTACTTGAGTCATATATGAGTCTACTTGTATAATAATTAGAGGTTCAACAGTTGTATCTACTATTATATCCAAAGACCACATTTTATTTTCTACTTCTAATACATGTTCGACACATTTTTTCAGTTTTCTGGGGAAGCATTAGATATGGCAATTTGTAATAGATGTTTTTATATCTACTAGTTTAAACGTAGTATTATTTCTGGCTACTTCACCTTTCACTTGTGCCCATCGCTTTTTGGTGGAATTATACCTCCCTCTTTTTCTTGTTTAAAAATTCTGTAAATTGTCGCTTTTTCCACCCCAACGCACATTTTTGAACACAATCGTCCACACTTAAATTAGAGTTTTGATCATTTCTAATACAGGGTGCGGCAGAATGGACTCCTACATTTCATCAGGCTAGAACATTGGTAATGGGAGTTGGACATTGGTGGGGATGGTCACATTCGCTTGGGCGATTGATAAGGTTCGTTACTAGGCGCTATGTCTTGGTCTGGTGACCAACGTGGATTTGTTATTGAGCTATTATTCAAAAATGACGAATGTGTCACCGCGTCGAAATAAGTATTTTGTACGCGCTTTCTGCCTCCGAATGAGATGAAACTGCTGCTATTCCTCAAGGCATGGTGATAAAAGTGATGCGGAACTTCTAGGAACGCCTTCGCATGTGTGTCGCTGCTAACGGCCGTCACTTACACGATATAATTTTGAAAACATAGTTAAAAAAACCTTAAAGTGTGCTCTTTTTTGAATATAATAAAAGTTTAGCTTCATATTTTATAGTAGACTTTTATTTGCTACCCAAATGTGGGAGTCCATTCTGCCGCACCCTGTATAATCGAATACGTTTTTAACAATCTGCTTTTCAGTTAAATGGCCGAGACATGCGCGTTTCTGCGGAGAAGCCATTTTTACAATACTGTAATACTTTGAACAATACTCTAACAATTTATAACCACTCAGTTGCACATACGGAAAGATACTAAAATATATATAAAATTTATATTTCTTATTCAACGCAATTCGGTGTATTTCTACCTGTTCTTTGCACAGAGACTGGTGCGCCTATGGTTTACAACCTTCTAACCGTCCCGAGACATTTTTATTACTATCTCTTGCAAAAAAATAGACTATAGTAGTTATTTGAAATAGTAGAAAGTTAAAAAGTGTCTGATTGGGCTTTTGATATAAAGGAAATGTAAGTTTTGTATAATAAAATATTCTGAAAATAAATATCTACCTTTATTTAGGTGTATCTATGTCTAGGAATAAAGTACCCACTTTTTCAAACAGAAAAAAGTAATATTTTTAAAAGTCACATTTTAGTACCTGTTAATAGAGATAAAATGTTAAATGTTGTTCCCCGTCACGAAAAAAGATTAATTTTAACAACTCAAAGCCATCTATAAAAAAACTAAAGAAGGCTAAAGGCTGCAACCTGCTGCAAAAAGGACTTAATTTTGGGAACATTCTGTAAACAGTGTGTCTACTTAAGTTCGCATCATATGTATACCTTTTTACTAATACATTACGAAAAAAGTTCTAACTTTTAAAATATTCTGCATGTTCTTAAACTGAAAATCATCAGATACTAATTTTTTAAGTGGTATATATTAATTTTGCTTAAGAAGAAAGTATGTCTACTATTATTTTTTACGATTTTGAAAGTTTTTTTTAAGAAATGATATTAGGGATTAAAAATAAGTCTCAAATATGTAAACTTGTTTATTTTTGAGAAAAGCTTTTTCATTTTTTTTCTGCGATACCGAGCACTTCTGTAATGTTTTGTCGTTTTGATAGTTCTTAGGCTTTCTTTATACTTTATATTTTGAAACAAGTATGCACTAATGTACAAACCTAAATTTTACCGTTAACACATAAAAAATCTTATAAATATACAAATTTGCATATTAGGAATTACAAATCGAAACGCAGTTTTTAATAAAACATAAATTTTCGAGTCTCTTAGTCCCGTTACACATGAGATGTACGACTGCTCTAATTGACTCTAAAAATGTATCAAAAACTGCGTTTAATTTGGCTCCCATTTTGCTTCCCATATATGAAAGGTACACCACTAAAAAAAATGGTATCTGATTATTTACTTTGTTTCGTAAACCTAGTAATTAAAAAGTTCTCCATATGATGTGAACCTAAGTAGACATGCTATATAAAGGATGGCGTAACGACATAAACAAAACTTTAAACGCCGCGGTGTTGACACCTACCTATTAACAGAAATTGGCTCTGATAATAATAACTAAGGCCAACTTTATCCAACTTTGTAATCATAATTTTATTTCCTAATTTCAAGAGATGGCTCTTGATTTGCTATACGGTTTGATTCATTCAGTCAAGAGCAAAATTTAAAAAAAAAAATGTGTCCCCCGTAGCACAGTTGACAGAGCCTTGATCTTCGAGGCCAGAAGTTGCCGGTTCGATTCCCAATGGGGGAGACATATTTATGTAATAGTTATTTAAAAATAACGTCCATGGTGGCACTAACGCATTGTCTAAAAGGTACTGTGAAATGCATAACTGCATGTTTCAGTGCTTGGACAACGTTGACGGAACAGGGGAGCGAGGGGTTAAACATCTAATTGCCCGACACCCACGGTACTTCGGTATTTAGGCATAGGCCTTCGTGGGATGTCAACCAGATAAAAAAACCATTTGGAACCTAGATAAAGGTAAGGGGCGCAATACGGAGGGGGTAGAGATGTTATCTCCCTCAAGCCCCAGGCAAGACAGTCAACATTGTAAAAAAATACTTACTCTATGAGATATTGATGCTGTTTTATTAGGTTCGTAACCCTTTCTAAAGCAACATTTTTATCAACCGTATTTAAGGGAAACACGTTTCTTATTTTTATCTGCAAAATACGTAACTGAGATGCTGAAAAGACCATCAAAGTATTCATCGTAGTAACGGTGGCAGCATTAAATAAAAACCCTGCATAGCCCATGATCACAGTATATGACATGACAAAAACTTCATACAGTTCCTTATCAAATGGATACCAAAGCTCGTAAATAAAGGATTCATTTGGTATAAACAAGTCATGAGCTCTTTTGTAGAAGTTGCCGTATATAACCCAGGAGATTCCTGTAAAACTTAAAAAGCACTGCGCGAATGAAGTCATAACATAATATGCTGCTTGTTTCAAATGAGATTTTTACATTCTTCAGTTTCATAAAGCAATATATTTTCTTCTTCTTCCATTACATTCAGCATTTTATACGGAATGCCATTTTTTAGGTAAATTAAAACTTTGAAATTTATTTCCAGGATGAGGATACTGAGAGTAATTGAGTAAAACAAAATTTGATAGTCTGCTTCCATTGTGATTAATTGAATGCATCGAATAATCAGGGATATATTGTAGAGCACGTACATAAGTTGAACAAATATGGAGTATACTAAATAGAGTTTTTCAAAAATAATGTTTTTAGTTAGCGGTAATTTCCATAAACCAGTCAGTATCATAAAAACTCTTGTCATCTTGTACAAACTTTGATTTATTTTTTAAAAAGTATTACTACAAAAATAAATAAAATAAAGTTTTTTAAAGGTTTTATTTAATCTCTGAAGATACTTACCAAGTAAAAAGCTTTTTATTTATTTTATTTTTTTTTTTTAATTAAAAAAATGAAATTTCAAAAAACATGTTTCATTTAAAACATAACAGTATAATACAATAAAATACTTTTTGATTCTTATATTATAAAATATTGTTACAGACTTTCAAAAATGTGTTTAGGTTATAGAATTTTAGAGAGTTAGGATCATTTAATTTAGTTTGTTAATTTATTTAAATAATTTACCTTAATTTTTCCAAGTTCTTTCATCACTTTCGAAGGTTTCCGAAAACGCCCGAAATATCCATTAATAACTTTTATGCCATCATGTACTATGGAATTTTCACGATATTTCTCGAATTTTCTAGATCATTCTTTACTCTTCCACCATACTATAAAAGGGCGACGGGAAACTTCTGATCAGTTAGTACCGATTCGACTTTTGTGCTGTAAACTTCGAGACAGTGACAATTTTAAGATTTTGCCATTATTGTAACCATAGTTACGTTACATTGTTAATAAAGGTATAAAAACGAAGGCACGTGTTTTTATACGAGGTGTTTTGGAACATTTGGTGTCGGAAGTGGAACGTAATTACCCAAGGAAGCCGAAGTATCAAGAAGAAAATTTGAATGCCAGTAGAGACCAGACAACAAACAGCAGTTATGGAGGAAATTAGTGCACTAATTAAGCTTATGATGGAAAAACAAGAAGACTTAAAAGAAGATCTAAAAGAAATGAAGACGAGCCAAGAATCCCTGAAAGAAGACCTAAAAAAGGAAATGCAGACGAGTCAAGAATCCCTGAAAGAAGACATGAAGATCAGTCAAGAATCCCTGAAAGAAGATCTAAAAGCAATGAAGACCAGCCAAGAAAACCTGAAAGAAGACCTCAAGAAAGAAATAAAGGCTAATCAAGAGGAAATGAAGAGAAGTCAAGAAGAAATGAAGAAAAGTCAAGAAGAAATGAAGACCAACCAAAAAGAAATGAAGCGGGAAATTCAAATTAGTCAAGAAGAAACAAGACGACAAATGGAGAAAATTCAAAAAGACATAAAGAAAAGCCAAGAACAAATGAAGCATGAGCTCAAAGAAAAGATGGTAAAGATTCGAGAACACTTAAAGGGAGAATTTCAACAAAGTCAAGATGAAATGAGGCAAGAAATGTTACTCGAACTAAAACTTACAAAGGAAGATGTTAAAGAAGATATGCAAGAAATACAACAGTCGGTTGAAGATAAAGTTTATCAACTTCAAAGCCACATTCAACAAGAAGTACAGCGACAGATAAAAAAATAGCTAATACTGGTGTCGTTGCAGAAAGTGGTAATTCAACTACTGTTATGAAAACCACCAACTTTCGATGGAAAGGTACCGTGGGTTACATACCTTCGACAATTCGAGGCTGCTGCCAACGGCAATAATTGGAACCCATCAGAAAAGGCTCGAGCTTTGGTACTTGCTCTTCGAGGAGAAGCTATGGAGGTGTTAAGAAACATCCCCGATGAAAAGCAGTCTGACTATGAATCGATTGTCATGTTCCTGGAGATGAGGTACGGCGAAACCCATCTGCAAGAAGTTTATAAGGCGCAGTTACAAGGACGAAGACAGAAGTACAATGAGAGTCTTCAAGAGTACGAAGCGGACATTGTACGTCTAGTTAATTTAACGTATCCATCGTACCCGGAAGAAATTAAGCAAGAATTGGCGGTAGGCAGTTTCATTGAAGGGCTACGCGATCCTGATATGAACCAAGCATTAAGAATGGCCAGACTAAAGAAAATTTCAGAAGCTCTTGCCTACGCACTTCAGTTTGAAACGGCTAAGCAGACATCCAGAACTCAGGCAAGACTTCGAAGAACAAACTATGTACCAGAAGTCAGCAATCCAAATGATAATTTGACAACAGTAATACAACAGCTGCAAGAAATCCTACGTCAAAAACAAGTAGATGGAGACAACAAAAGCATGACCTTCCATCGAAGAAATAGAATCCTGTGTTGGAAGTGTGGTGAAGAGGGGCACATTCAAAGAAATTGTACCAGATCGAATGCCCCTGCAAGTAATCCGGAAAACTCCCAGTAGCCAGCTTCAAGGGGCGAAAGCTGGCTAGGTGCTACCAAGCCCCATCAACTACAATAATTAGAGTATCCCGGCTGCAGAACAATGGCTCCAGCTTGGTAGTACCTGGAAATGTGTGCGGTCGGGACTGCGAAATGGTCCTAGATACTGGTTCCACACATACCATCGTGAAGCCGAACATCGTAGCTCACTGTAAAATATTCCGCCCTGTAAAGAATTACCTTTTGGAAACTGCTAATGGAGAAGTTATACCAGTTAAAGGCATACATGAAGCCAGAATAACCCTAGGAACAACAACGTTTATCCACGTCGTGTTTGTTGCCGACATCCTGGACGAAGTTATCCTTGGCCTTGACATTATGGAAAATCAGAAGTTTATACTAGACCTTCCACAACGGGTACTACGAACCAATAAAGAAGAGATTGTAATGAGACTACCACGAAGCAGTGAAACATCGATTCGAGAAGTAGTCCTCACGGAAGATGTTATTCTACCGCCAAACTCAGAAAGCATCATACAAGCAAGGTTTGAAGATTCAGAAGAAGGTGAAATCGTGTTAGTCGAACCATTAGAAAATTGTCCCTTATACGCTAAAGGAATTCTACCAGCAAGAACTCTGGCGCAAACCAAAGAAAATATGGTATTTGTCAGAATGATGAACCTGAAAGATTTCCCTCAACAGGTCAAAATGGGTGACAAAGTCGGTACCTGTCAACCTGCTGCTATGATAGTTACCCATCCATGTACCACACCTGCAGGAGTCTCCACACGTAAACTACCTGAGGCTCTACAAGACCTGGTGATTTCATCAAAATCCTTGTTAGACCCAGTCCAAGTATCTATGCTGGAAGAACTTTTAAGAAGAAATCAAGATGTTTTCTCTTTATCCGAAAAAGATTTGGGTAAAACCAGTGTAGTTCAACATCGAATAAACACTGGAGACGCATCACCGATAAAACAACCACCCAGAAGAATTCCTTTAGCCAAGAAAGAAGAAGTTGAAAAGTTACTTGAGGATATGCAAAATCAAGGCATCATAGAACCATCCCAGAGCCCATGGTCATCTCCTGTAGTCCTAGTCAAGAAGAAAGATGGTTCCACCAGATTTTGTGTTGACTTCAGAAGACTGAATGACGTCACGAAGAAAGACAGTTTTCCACTACCAAGGATAGACGATACCCTAGATACACTCACCGGATCAAAATGGTTTTCGACATTAGATCTAAAAAGTGGCTATTGGCAAGTAGAACTTCATCCGGAAGACAAGGAAAAATCTGCTTTTTCAACTGGAAACGGACTGTGGCAGTTTAATGTTATGCCATTTGGTTTATGCAATGCCCCCGCTACTTTTGAACGTTTGATGGAGTTGACATTACGGGGACTAACTTGGAAAACCTGCTTAGTATATCTAGATGACATTATAATTCTTGGAAAAACATTTGACGACCACTTGAAAAATGTTGAAGAAGTTTTTCAGAAGCTTAGATCCGCCCAGCTGAAGCTTAGTCCAAAGAAATGTCACCTTTTCCAGAAAGAAGTAAAGTACCTAGGGCATATAATTACCGAAGAAGGAGTAAAAACTGATCCAGAGAAGACTGAAGCTATCCAGAACTGGCCTGTACCAAAGAACAAGCATGAAATTAGAAGTTTTCTGGGATTGTGTACCTATTACAGACGGTTCATACATGGGTTTGCTGATATTGCAAGACCATTACATCATCTTACGGAAAACAACAACAGCTACGAATGGACTGAAGATTGTCAAGCAGCTTTTGTACACCTAAAGAAAGCCCTCTGCAATCCCCCGGTGTTGTCCTATCCACAACCAAATCAAACATTTATTGTGGACACTGATGCGAGCAATACTGCTATTGGTGGAATTTTGTCACAGATTCAAGATGGCCAAGAAAAAGTTATAGCCTATTTTAGCAAAGTTCTGTCCAAACCTGAAAGAAATTATTGTGTCACTAGAAAAGAACTTTTAGCTATTGTCAAATCTTTGGAGCATTTTCATAAATACCTGTATGGCCAGAAATTCCACCTAAGAACGGATCATGCATCACTTAAATGGTTGCTTCAGTTCAAGAACCCTGAAGGTCAGATAGCCCGATGGCTGCAACGTATTCAAGAATACGACTTTAAAATCGAACATCGAAAAGGACTGAACCATAAGAATGCTGACGCTCTATCAAGACGACCCTGCCCGGACGAATGCAAACACTGCAGCAGACGAGAAGAGCAAGAAGATCCCGATGAATTCCACTGCCGAAGAACACGCATCCAGTGCTCTCAAGAATGGGACCCTAAGATCTTGGCAAAAGAACAACTAGAAGATCCAGATTTTGGAGACATTGTCAAACTTAAGACAGAAAATGTGAAAAGGCCACCATATCAGCAAATAGCTTCAAAGTCTCCAAGACATAAAGGGTACTGGGCCATATGGGACTCTTTGGTTATTAAAGATGGCCTATTACAAAGGGTCTGGGAAAGTTCTGACGGCAAAATCCATAAACATCAGATAATCCTACCAACCAAAAGGATTCCTGAAGTATTGCAAGCCTTGCATAATGGTGTAGGAGGTGGCCATTTCGGAGTTATGAAGACTCTTGAAAAGGTTCGAGAAAGGTTCTACTGGCTGGGAAGTCGTGCAGATGTAAAAGACTGGTGCAGAATGTGTAAGGACTGCGCTTCCAGCAAGGGACCAAAAACACGAAGCCATGGCAAGATGAAGCAATACAATGTAGGGGCACCTTTTGAAAGAATTGCCATAGACATAGCAGGGCCATTTCCAGTTAGTAAATCAGGGAATCGCTATATATTGGTAGCGATGGATTACTTCAGTAAATGGCCAGAAGTCTACCCAATCCCAAATCAAGAAGCTATCACTGTTGCTGATGTATTATTTCAACAATGGATTTGTCGCTATGGAGTTCCTAGAGAAATACATTCCGATCAAGGCAGAAACTTTGAGTCCGATCTTTTCAAGAACCTTTGTAATCTCCTGGGAATCCATAAAACAAGAACAACACCTCTTCATCCCCAGTCCGATGGTATGGTAGAGCGATTTAACAGAACACTTGATAACTACCTGAAACTTAAAGTAAATGACCAACAAAGTGACTGGGATAACTGTATACAGCCGTTTTTATTAGCATACCGCTCCGCAATTCACGAAACTACTGGCGAAACACCTGCTAAAGTCATTTTCGGAGCGGAAATATGCCTTCCAGTTGACTTGCTTACAGGACGACCTTCCACCAATGAAGAACCAGCAGAAGACTATGTAAGTCAACTAAGTAAACAGCTACAGAGGATACATGAAGAGGTGCGTACCAAGTTACAAAAAGGAAGTGACCGTATGAAATCCCGCTATGACTTGAAAGCTAACCATCAGGGATTTGTCGTCGGTGAAAAAGTTTGGTTATACAATCCAAGAAGAACCAAGGGGCGTTCACCGAAACTACAGAAGTCATGGGAGGGACCATATAAAGTGGTGACACGGCTTAATGATCTGGTGTACCGTATACAAAAGAGTCCACAGGCAAAGATGAAAGTAGTACATCTAGAAAGGCTAAGCCGTTATCAAGACAGTGAAGATACTTGATCGAGACGATCAAAACTTGGAAGGGGGCAATGTTACAGACTTTCAAAAATGTGTTTAGGTTATAGAATTTTAGAGAGTTAGGATCATTTAATTTAGTTTGTTAATTTATTTAAATAATTTACCTTAATTTTTCCAAGTTCTTTCATCACTTTCGAAGGTTTCCGAAAACGCCCGAAATATCCATTAATAACTTTTATGCCATCATGTACTATGGAATTTTCACGATATTTCTCGAATTTTCTAGATCATTCTTTACTCTTCCACCATACTATAAAAGGGCGACGGGAAACTTCTGATCAGTTAGTACCGATTCGACTTTTGTGCTGTAAACTTCGAGACAGTGACAATTTTAAGATTTTGCCATTATTGTAACCATAGTTACGTTACATTGTTAATAAAGGTATAAAAACGAAGGCACGTGTTTTTATACGAGGTGTTTTGGAACAATATTAAAGCTAATTGTTGCTATCGTAACAATTCATTTTATTGGAAATGTAATTATCATTTAAGGGATAATATTATTTAAGTAACTCTAATTAAAAAAGTCGATATTATATCGGTGAAAAATAAAAATTTGCATATTGTCAATGATGGTTTTTTTAAGGTAAATAATTAGTATCATGTAGGTTGCTTTTGGTTTGGTTGGTTTACGGCGGAGTTGGTCATTCGTCCCCTTTTTTATCCATGGACAATCCACAAAGGCTAAAAGCCTAAATACTAATGTACCGTGTGTCTTAAGCCAGGTAAGAGGGAGTTTGTTGACACAGGACTTAAATACTTGAAGATTTGGGGGAAGGAAAGACCTTCGCGGGCAGTAGATACCACATTCTAGAAACTCTAGGGATAAAAGAACGAACAAAGTGGAAGTTTGGGGCCTGTTCAGTTGGACAGTATAGGAATGCATACGCGTGGCATTACGAGTTTCACTGTTGGGAACCGTAAGTGAAGGAATTATACTGGACAGTTTACTGGCCCTGGTAACGTTTCTCAAATTGCATAATATTTTGATGGAAACGTTTTAATGCTCTTCCGAATGAGATCCCATATTATCTTTAAATTTATCTAAATGGGAATGCAACATGTGCATCTTTAAAGACATTTTACATCCAATGACAGAAAAATTCATAATCATGGCAGTGATCAGCTCTTTATAATTTTTAGCTCTATGGTTTCAAGAAAACCGTGAAACTGTTCCAGGCTCCCTTCTGCTCACTTCTGAGTAGCTGCGGGAAAATATCACAATTCATATATATTTTTTTAATTTGAGAGCCCACAAAGATTTCGGCTTCATTTTCGCCTCTGAAAGTTTAGGAAAAAAATTCTTTAAATATTTGAAAGCTTCCGACTCTAAGGCTCTTGCTTTACAAATTGTTTAATGAGACCTAGTTTAATATGCAATAGAGGCATTAATATGGTTTTTAGGATCGACAAGTGCGTCTTATTTAATATTGAATTTTCCCACTTGCAGTGGCGGCTCGCGGATTTAAAAACAGGTGTAGTGCAGGAAGGGAAAAAAGCGCATTCACCATTTTAGCAAAATTGAAAATACTATCTAAACTTACCTAAATTTTATACACTAAATCAATCCTTCTATCTTTTAATGCAGCAAATTTATCAATTATAAAATGGTTGAGTTTTTATCAGTTCCTGTAGAAGCTCCGTTTGAATTGAAATATTAGCCAAAGATAATAGTCTATCTTGGGATATAGTGTTTCTTAAGAAAGTTTTTAAACGCTTAAGGCAAGAAAAACTCCCTTTCACTAACACGCTTGTCGACGGTATCGTCAAAATTAGCGAAAAAAGTTTATACGCCTCGGTAAAAATGTCTTTATTTGCGCCAACTTGTTTCACTAACTGCTGCAATGAAATATTTATATAACTTTCAACAGCAAATATTAGGTTAAGTTCATTTTTGAGCCGCTGATTTTTGGAAATGCATGGCATATATCTCCAATAAATTTTGAAAAGAATCAGTGGGAAACGTTTGGTTGTACTGGCCAAACTTTGCAGTATCAGCAAGACAAATAAATTGTAGTTTGTACCAATCTTTGAATCTTACTTCCAATTTCATCAAAATATGATCTAATATTTCATAGATAAGTGCTCTGTACTGTCCTTTAAATTCTTCCTGTCCCTGTCGCAAATAATACTTAAACGGAAACAATCAAAGTAATGCGTAAAAACCAACAACACGACCAAAACCTATATTATCTGCACAAAATTATCTGTTTAAGGCTAGCGATTTACGAAGTAATACACCTGATACTCCCACCCGCGATTCTGGCCGCCGGCAAGTATAGCGTTGTCATGGCAACGGAGCGTCAAAGCGTAAATAAAACACCACATGAGGTGTATACTTCGGTCCGTTTTATATTTGAAATTGCAAAATTCACTTGCTGGTCGCGGATTGCGGTGTCGCGTTGCCAAAAGCGGAGGAAAGCGACTCGCGACAGCGGTTAATTTATAGGCTAGATTTTCCATGGCGAATTTTACAAATAAGGAATAGAATTGAGAAAAATAAATTGAATAATAGTAATATGTTATTTTATGTTTTATTATTTATTTTTGGTGAAGTGGCACTTCACTTACTACACCTGAATAGCCGCCACTGCCCGCACTTGGTACTTACAGACCAATGTTTTTGGTGGTAGTGAGCAGCGTCATTCCTACTATTCCACAGGCAAAGATAACAGGAGTATTTTGTATATCCACCTTGCATTCCAGTCAAAAAACACACCATTTTAAAGTCTCCAATAACTTTCTATTTATATTCCATAAATTTAATTGCAGTTAATAGCATTTTAATAATCTTTTTCCACGACCGTTCAAAAAAATGCTGTTTTTTTATCGCTAACATGAAGTTAAAGTACTCCATTCTAGTACACTACATAAACTTTTTTAACACTTCGAAGCTTTTTTCGCACTCTGAATTAGTGTTTTGTTTTAAAGCCTACTACAATAAACCTAAATATCAATTTATGCAATGTAACAGTAACGGCGACATCGGCTGAACCAAAGGGTTATCGCGGATATTTTATAGGCCTTTGATTTCGTCATTATTTCTTATAGTTCTTGTGTCACTAGTTTTAGAATTTGTCAGTTTGCAAATAAATGTAATAGAAATTATTGAAAATTAATAGTAATAATAAATTTGGATGACTAAGAAATTGAAAAGGAATTTATACTGTTTTTGACTCATAGTGGCTTTGGCAAGTACCAGGCACCAAAGGTTTATTAATTGAAACATAATATTCGTCATTTAGTAAAAGCTGAATTTTTATATAGTACTTAGGGCCCAATGTAATTAAAGCAATGGGAGAAATAGGTATCGACATGATCTACAAGCTATTTACCATAATTTGGGAAGGTGGTGAATGGCAAAAGGATTGGTGTGAGTCAACCTACATACCGTTACACAAAAAGGTTCCCCCAAAGAATGCAGCAATTACAGAACAATAGCTCATACGTCACATGCAAGTAAAACTCTCCTTCATATTGTATGCGAACGATTTAAGCCCTTTTTGCTTCCCCAGATACCTGAGGAACAAACGGGGTTTATGCCTGGAAAAGGAACAAGAGAGCAAATATTAAATGTTCGACAAATAATAAAAAACGAATATAAATTTAATACAAAAACCTACCTATGCTTCGTTGATTATACTAAGTCGTTCAATTGAGTGAAATGGGAAAAGCTATGGTCAGTCTTGAACAATATGGGTGTTCCAAAGCATTTGATTCTTCTACTTAAAAACTTATATGACAACAGTTTCGGAAGGGTAAAAGTAAACAACGTTCTTTCTAAACCATTCAGATCAAGTTCTGGTGTAAGATAAGGCTGTATTATATTACCCATATTATTTAATATAGTATATGAAGAGTGCATTATAAGGATGAAAAGGAGTAATCACGATAGGTGGCAAAAGAATTACGAACCTCAGATATGCCGACGACACCTTAACTTTAGCCTGCTCAGAAGAAGAACTAGTCCAAATAATGATCATGCTGGAAATGGTCAGTAGGGAATATGGTTTATGCTGAACAAAAAAGAAAACAAAATTATGATAATAGAGCGCAATGCCTCCAACATCAAAAATATTGCAGGTTTCGAAGTCGTCAAGAAGTCAATGGTCTCTCATTACAAACAATGGAGGTTGTGACGAAGAATTCAAACACAAATTGGCAATAGTACGTAACGCAACTATAAAGCTAACTCGCATATGGAAGAGCTCAGCAATGTCCTAACAAAATAAGCTGAAACTATTAAAAGCAATATTATTTCCTATTGCCACTTAGACATTGCCTTTGAGATGTGGGCTTACAGAAAAATGTTGCGCATACCATACACAGATCATCGCACCAACATCTTAATTATAAATTAAGTAAAGGTGACTACAAGACTATCAACAAAAATAAAGTACTTAGTCTTACCTTAGATATTTCGGGCATATAGCGAAAAGACCTAGAAGGTCTAGAAAAATTGATAGTTGAGGCCAAAATTAATGGCAAATGACCAAGGGAAAGATCTCCCACACGCTGGGCTGACCAGGTTAAAGGAGTTATTGGCCATAGTGTACACGAAGACTCTCTATCGGCCCAAAACAGAGAAGGATGGATCCAAGCAATTGAGACATGATGTCACTTTTTCCTTTCGTGAGTCAACAGACTAAAGAAGAAGAAACTTAGTTACCAGAATTCCTCAGTCGGGAGACATTTTTGATAGTTCCAACTACTTGGCAGACAAACATTTTTGTGTGGCCCCATTGTTCGATAAAGATTAATATTTCTAATATTTAAAGAGATATGACAAAAAGGCATATACAGGGTGTTCATTTAAAAACTTTCCACTCAAGTTATCTTCGAAACGAGATAGATTTGAGAAAATCGCCGAAACACGTCAAGATATTTATTGAGGGGGAACGTTTTTTACAAAAATTGGACGGCGCCCCTTTAACCCCTTAACCACCAGGGCCACCACCCCAAAATTCTTAAATGAGAAGGCGGATCGAGTGATACATCATTTTAAAGCTCCTGACAAGTACTTTATAACCCTAGAATATGAAGTCAATATCTTCACCTATTACAAAATGGCGGTACTAGGTTAGATGTAAACTGTATTCATTCTTATATCGTTCTGACTTAAGGACTTCGATTATATTGCCTCCAATAAATCTTCCTACCGGCCGGCAGGGCCGGAGTGGACTTTACTTTTACATTGTGAAGCAATTGAAATATTGATAGATAGATATAAATTGTCTAAAAATATGTAAAAATGTGTAAAGAGGTATGTAGTTAGTATTTCTAAACATAATTTTGGGTACTAGGTAACTTTTATTACAATTTGAATTTTTAAGGAAATAATATGAATAATATGGTTACCTACCTAATTAAGTAAAGGTATAATGAAAACTACTTGGCTTTTTGTGAAATTTGATAAATAGGTACAGGTAGGTACCTTAAAAATAAATTTCGGTAGGCAAAAATCAATTGTAATAAAAATAAAGGTAAACCCAATATACCTTAATTACCTATACCTACCTGAATGTTTTAAAAAGGAGTTTGGGTATATTTATGCCCTTAGAACAGTAAATGGCTTAGTATTTTCCAAAATGTGGCGAACGTGGAGTGAATCTGACGATGAAGCAAGCGACAACGAGCAGCAAGCAAGTAGTACAGCAAGCAGCAAGAGAAAGCATCTTTCTGTTGATGCTAAAGAAATTGTAAAGAATGTATATTCAACTTTAAGAAACGATGTTTCCATACAAGCAGCTTTGGAAGAAACGTGCAGGTTAACGAAAATACCAAAGTCTACCATACGCGATATTGTTAAAAAACCGATAGTCAAGAGAAAGAAAAGATGCGATTCTGGTACTGCCACAAAACTTGATGTAAGTGATAAAGACCTAATTCGACGAAAAATCTATAAAATGTATGAAGAGCAAAATGTACCAACATTGGACACCTTAATGAAGAGACTAGAAATGGACGAAAGTGGCATACAGTGTGGCAGAACAACATTGTGGAAGACTGTGAAAAAACTAGGATTCAAATTTAAGAAGATCGACAAAAAACAAGTGCTGATGGAATCGCAACGACTACGGAAATGGAGATTAGAATATCTTACGAAAATAGATATGTATAGAAGTCAAGGAAGGTCGATAATTTACTTGGATGAAACGTGGTACGATACCCATGACACGCCATCAAAAGGTTGGGACGATTCAAGTGGTAAATGTAACACAAAAGCACCATCCAACAGAGGTAAGCGGATAACAATTATACATGCGGGATCAAAAGACGGATGGGTTCCAAATGCTTTATCACTGAGTGCAAAAAATATAAAAGACTCTTCTCTTGACTACCATGACGACACCACTGCACATTTATTTGAAGACTGGTTTAAAAATAAGTTAATTCCCAATATTCCCCCTCAAAGTGTTATTGTTATGGATAACGCTAGCTATCATAGTAGGCAATTAAACAAACACCCTTGTTCGAGTGACACCAAAGCAATTATTCAAGAATTTATGCACGCCAATGATATTTATTTTCATGAAAATTATTCAAAAAAACAATTACTTGAAGTATTAAAATGTTTTAATATAGAGAAAAAATATGTTTGTGATGAGTTTGCAAATAGCATGGGACATTCAGTTTTAAGGCTTCCACCATATCACTGCATTTTTAACCCTATAGAACATATTTGGCATCAATTGAAATCGCAAGTTAGACGAAACAACAGTTCACCGACTTTAAATAGTTTTGTATTAGGCATTATCACCAGGGAAATAGATAAAATACCAGTAAATAGTTGGAGCAACAGTGTAGATCACGTAATTAAAGTTGAACAATCATATACCACACTTTCAAGTAATGTTAAGGAGTTAATTATACAGTTAGGGGATGATAGTGATAGTGACACTGATTTAATTGAATAGGTCCTAAATAATAATTATAAGTTGTAATATTTTTAGATACTTTTCATTTTATATTGTATATTGTATTTTTAAAAGCTTTTTATTTATTTTTTTTTTAAATGACTGAGTAGGTATAATTTATTTTTTTAAACATTGCCATCACGTGACTTTTTGACGCAATGATCAACGACAAGTAAATTATATTCTTTCTTTGTTATTCTCCATAAACATTAAACGACAATATAAACGAAAGTGATGTCGAAAAACGCTATTAGAAAGTCGTCAGTTAGTCACGTGATGACAATGTTTAAAAAAATAAATTATAGTATCCCTAGGTATATTTTATAAATAATATTTTTGTTCCTATTAATAATAAAATATGTGATTATCAATGTGTTTCTATTTTTTCCTATAAAAAAGTAAATTCCACCCTGTTCCGTTCAAATTTTATAGCAGGTTAACACCTGGCTAAAGCGCCTGCCGACAATAGGGGACAAAAGGGTCGTTTATTGGCCTCTAGAAGTCAGAACGAAATATGTCTGAATATGCAGGTATTTACCTATTGTGGTGTTTTCTTAAAGCTCTTTTAAAGGTCTTTTTAATGGTGATACTGGTAGTAATATACAGGGTAGAAGAAAAAGTACATATTTTTTTATTTAAGAACCCTGTATAATATTTTACCATTAAAAAGATCTTTAAATGAGCTTTAAGAAAATACCACATTAAGTACATCTAACTTTATTAGTTTCGAAATGTGACCATCCAAATCAGGTATTTGGGTAATTTTTAAAGTACCGCCATTTTGTAGTAGGTGAAGATATAGACTTCATATTCTAGGGTTATAAAGTACTCGTCAGGAGCTTTAAAATGATGTATCACTCAACCCACCTTCTCATTTAAGAATTTTGGCGTGGTGACCCTGGTGGTTAAGGGGTTAAAGGGGCGCCGTCCAATTTTTGTAAAAACGTTCCCTCTCAATAAATATCCTGACGTGTTTTGGCGATTTTCTCAAATCTGTCTCGTTTCGAAGATAACTTGAGTGGAAAGTTTTCAAATGAACACCCTGTATAGGCATGTTAAAAATAAAATATTTTGATGTACACAAAGTGTTCCAAAAACATTTTTTTAACTAACCACACAAGAATACCTTTTTTGGGGACACTCTGTATACATTAAAATATTTTTAGGACATGCTCATTTAAATACCCTACAAATCCTATAAAAGACTTTTTGTTATATCTTGCTAAATAACAGACATATTGAACTTTCTCCATTAAGCCACCTCAAAATGTTTGTTAGCCAAGGGGTTGAAACTGTCAAAACTATCTGGCAACTAAGGAAATATCTTCCAAAGTTAAGTTTTAATTTATTAACCTTTAGTACCTGATAACTGTAAAACAAAATTTTAATATTACCCACCTAATTATTTTCTTATAAGATAATTAAATTGTGTATTTTTTTATAATTATAAAAAACCTTAAATTTATTAAAAATCTTACATTATTAGTATAAATTGCAAAAGAAACTTACCTTATCTTTATTCGTTCAATCAAAAAGAAAACTAATATACAGGGTGTAATATTTAACATAAAACATAGCTTTAATATGAATCTTTTTTAAAGCAAACTGAATAATTCTTAAAAATTACTTGCATAAATAAAAAAATATTTTTAAAGTATAATAATAATTTGGTACTATACAGACCAAGGGGTTTGTGATGCACCACCCTGTATATTGCATGTGAATCATAGCTTACATTTTTTTCTACAACTTGTTTTTTTAAGCTTTTTAAAATTTTTCTCAAAAACAAGAATGTGGCCTGAAGCTAAACACTTCCTCTCCCATATACAGGGTATTCATTTGAAAACTTTCCACTCAAGTTATCTTCAAAACCAGACAGATTTGAGAAAATTGCCGAAACACGTCAAGATATTTATTGAGAGGGAACGTTTTTACAAAAAATTGGACGGCGCCCCTTTAACCCCTTAACCACCAGGGCCACCACCCCAAAATTCTTAAATGAGAAGGCGGGTCGAGTGATACATCATTTTAAAGCTCCTGACGAGTATTTATAACCCTAGAATATGAAGTCAATATCTTCACCTATTACAAAATGGCGGTACTTTAAAAATTACCTAAATACCTGATTTGGATGGTCATATTTCCGAAACTAATAAAGTTAGATGTACTTAATGTGGTATTTTCTTAAAGCTTATTTAAAGAGCTTTTTAATGGTAAAATAATATACAGGGTTCTTAAATTAAAAAATATGTACTTTTTCTTCTACCCTGTATATTACTACCAGTATCATCATTAAAAAGATCTTTAAAAGAGCTTTGAGAAAACACCACATTAGGTACATCTAACTTTATTAGTTTCGGGAAATATGGCCATCCAAATCAGGTATTTAGGTAATTTTTAAAGTACCGCTATTTTGTAATAGGTGAAGATATTGACTTCATATTCTAGGGTTATAAAGTACTCGTCAGGAGCTTTAAAATGATGTATCACTCGACTCGCCTTCTCATTTAAGAATTTTGGGGTGGTGGCCCTGATGGTTAAGGGGTTAAAGGGGCGCCGTCCAATTTTGTAACGTTCCCCTCAATAAATATCTTGACGTGTTTCGGCGATTTTCTCAAATCTGTCTCGTTTCGAAGATAACTTGAGTGGAAAGTTTTTAAATGATGACTTGACTATTAATTTTACACATTTTTTTATTCGTATATTTATTTATTTAAAAACACAATATTGAACCCTTTAGATCGAAAGCCCTAGGCCAATAAAATTTAACGTCCCAATGACAAAATTTTCAAAAATTTTAAAACTTAAATTTCTCAATGTAATTATTTTATGAATTTATTTATTTATTAAATAATAATAAGTATTTTATATGAAAAAAATATAAAAAACTTTTTATTTTTTACCTAATCTTATAAACTTACTTTATTTTTAGAACCGGAAACAAACGGGTACATAACTTTTTTTATAATGAATTTGCCATAATTGCGAAAGTTAAATAATATTAGTCTTTTAAGAAATTTTAAATGACCGTTATAATGTAATTAAGTCTTTACACGTGTATTTTAAAGATCTACGAAGAATATAACGTCTAATTATGAAAAAATAATGTATTCAAATTACTAACCTATAATAGCTAATGATTTATAAGTATATGTCTTACGCCCATGCATAAAATCTGTTTTTAACACGTCATAAAATATTTTTTTAGAGAATTTTTCTTTTTCCTAATTTCTCTGGTTTTCGTGACAAATAATGAAATATTTATTTAACAAAGAAAAGTATTCAATAAATAAATAAATTACGCCTTTTATTAGGTATAAAAACAATAATACCAAAAAACAACATATGTGTTAAAAACAAAACAATTATACTTTATAACACAAGAAGGCGATTTAACCGGGTGGCGAAGACTAGCACGCAGTGCTACTCTTACTCAACCACAGAAAAAGTTGCCTATATCTTAACATTAACAAGAATATACAGTGCTTGTCTAAAGTACAGACCTCCTCTTCAAACTTTTAAATTGTTATAGGGAATTATTTCTTAAAAATATGAGAATTTTAGTAAGACAAAATAAAGCAAATTTAAGGCAAGAAATGACAGATATAAATATCAAACTAAGAGTTGGGTGCCATTAAAAAAAAAAATTTAATGGAAAAGTGGGGTCTTCTGGCACATAATTTAAAAGTCCCCGATGAGTACTTTAAAACACCAGAATATAAAGTCAATACCTTTAACTACCACAAAATGACGGTACTTTAAAAATTACCTGAATACCTGATTTAGATGGCCATATTTCCAAAATTAATAAAGTTAGATATACCTTATGTGATATTTTCTTAAATGTCTTTTAGATATCTTTTTAATGGTGATATTATATAGAGGGTGCCAGTAAAAATAACTATACTTTTTGTCCTACCCTGTATATTATCACCCGTAGTACCATTAAATAGATTCTTCAACCAACTTTAAGAAAATACCACATTCAGTGTATCTAACTTTATTACTTTCGGAAATATGGCCATCCAAATAGGGTATTTAGGTAACTTTAAAATACCATCATTTTGTGGTGGGTAAAAGTATTGTCTGGTTATAAAGTACTCGTCAGTAGCTTTAAAATGATGTACCACAAGACCCTTCTTCCATTTAATTTTTTTTAAATGGCCTTTAGCTTTGAGTTTGACATTCATGTCATTTCTTGTCTAAAATTAGGTTTATGTTGTTCTAATAAAGTCCTTAAATTTATATGAAAAATACCGAACAATTTAAAAGTTGGGGGTCCTGTAGCACTTCATTCATCCCGTCACCCAATCTACAATCCTACATAGTATAGGTGGGTCCCTATTTAATTCAATCTGAAAGCGATACCGCCAAGTACACAAAAAATGATAAAGTAAACAAACCTTTTCGAATGCACATAGCCTCACACAGAGCCTGATTACATATTTCTAGATAAATAATAAAAAATACATTGCTAAAACACGTATCACCTACTTACAAAACATTCTCTTATTTCGCCTCTGTCCTACTATAAAACCGGTGGCACGTGGCGTGGTACTAGAAACTCGTCGGGTAGTAAGTATTTTTTACTGCAATAAAGCATTGTTCACAAAGGGTTTCTTTACTTTATCATATTCTGTATACTTGGCGGTATCGCTTTCAGAATGAATTTAATTTAGACCCATCTTTACGTTTGTGCTTACTGAATAACAGATGTTTACCCTGTATACAGACTATCCACGGATGGGGTTAACAAGAGAACAAATGGACCAAAAGTTCATTTTTCGAAAAAAGTAATTCTTTATAAAATTTTTTGCTTGTAAAAAAATAGGATTTACGAAGAGAAAATCTTAATTTTGTAACCAGGGTTCGCAAAAACTTAAAAAACATTATTTTTCTCCAGAAGTAATAGCTATTTACGTTACTAGACCGGAAAATGGTATTTTACGGGTCGACGAAAAACATTTACAGGGCGAGCCGTAGGCGAGTCCTGTAGTTTTGAGGAGACCAGTAAAAGTTATTTCCGGTCGAGTATCGTACATAATTTTTTTTTAATTGACCGGAAAAAAACTGTGTAAATTTTTAGTGTTATATTTAAACGACAATAAGGACGCTGCTTCAATTATTTCATCTGGATTTTCCATGTCTGACTCCATTTTGGCAAAATGATGCTTTCTTTACTTTACAATATCTTGAACTGTCAAATAGTAACAATTGAACTCTGACAATTTTTGTCATGGCTAACAGGATTTTTTGATATCAGGGACCGGAAAGTAAATGAGAGACCGGAAAGTAAACTAGGGACCGGAAAGTAAATTAGTCCTGTAAAATAGCATTTTCCGCTTAAAAATTGAGTGGAAAATTCAATTTTCCAGTCAATTAAAAAAACTACTTTTTTTCTAATTTTTATGCAAAATATAATTAAGAAAATGTATTTAGAATATTATTTAAAATACCTTTATTAATGTTACAGGGTTATTAAAAGTTTTATAAAATTGATTTTGGAGTTATTATGAATTAATTATTTTAAACTTTTATAATAAAATCACCTAAGAAACTTTTATAATTTGATTTTCAAACACCTGCTTTCTACACAACGCAATTTTTCAGCTGTTACAAACATTATTTTTAATAAATTATTCCAATGATATTTTTCCAAAAAATAAAAAATAAAGGTAGTTTTTCTTGAAGAATAATCATGTTTTTAAAGTTTTTGCAAACCTTGTATCATAGAGTAAGGAAATTATAATACGTTACTTTATGCCTGTATATAAAATCAACATTTTCTCTTCGTAAATCCTATTTTCTTTACAAGCAAAAATTTTTATGAAAAATGACTTTTTTCCAAAAATTACATTTTTGGTCCATTTGTCCTTTTGTTAACCCCACCCGTTGACAGTCTGTATATGAATCTTCCTCCGTGTCCCAGCATTTTTCTAGAAAATAAGCTCCTGAATTTCAAATAAACTTGTTCAAATACAAATTTTGTAACAAATTGATGCTTAATATCTCGAAAAATAATGTTTTTATATATAAGACATGGTACGTGAGACGTAGAGTTCGATACAAAGTTTCAGAAAAAAACTATACATCAGTATAGTTACCAACTTAAGGTCTAAGGTAAATCCATACAGCGTCTTATTTAATAATATAAAATTCATACCATTTTTCTTCACAAGGAAAGGTAAAATATATATTGCTTTCTTTTAAAACATGTAATTATAACTGGCAAACACATTATAGCGGAGAGCAATTTTATAAATTTAACAATTTTAAAAATTAATTACTAGAGACATTTTTCACCTCTTAAAATAACAGACGTTTTTTGGCCTCCTTATGGTTATCGTTATTAAACATAACGATTACGGCAGCAGTTTTAGACAGAGATTTTGCAGCCTCTTTTAAGAAATTTATCTTGCGTCTGCGCTTTCGACACATAACCTTATTTTTACCTGTGGTTGACCAATTTTAAAGTTTACGAAAAATCAGTACTTACTTCTATTCTCCATAAGTTATATATTGATATTTAAATATATGCAAATAGTTCTCTTGATTTTGTTTTTTAAAGTAGATGTAAACAATACAGTATAAGCAAAACACAAAAAGTAAGGTTAGGTTTGGTAGTAGAATAAAAAGCAAGTGTGCCAGATTGTAACATGTAAATTAATTACTGAATTAAAACATCCTTAAAAATGCAAGTCCGTTTTAATTTCTTTACACTATTTTATTTTTCTTACTGCTATGGATTTTTCCCTAATTAGGGCCTATGTATCAATGATATTTTAATTAAGACGGATTTATAATACCAAACCATCTTAAATAATTGATATTAAAAATTCTACAATCCGGCAACCACGCAGTTTAACAATAACGATAACGATAACGATAAGCTCTTCGGTATTCATCCGTAATTAAAGGAGTCCGGTATGGTTAATAACGATAACGGATCATGTTTGCGTTGCTGCGCAGACTCAGAATAACGTTAACCACAACGGAATTGCAAAATAAGAGGTGCAATATGTCTCTACTGTTAACCTTAACAACTTGGTATCTCTCTCTCTCTCTCTCCTATTTTTTTTTCTTGGTTTTAGTCCCTTCAGTTCCAATCCACCACTCTCCCCTTCCGGACTATGCTTTCCAGGGCTTCGTCGGCGGAAAATCTGGATAATCGAGCTCGTACGGCACCTCTAACCGCCACTCTGGGAAGAACTTTGTAGTCCTCTACGCACGTCCACACTGTCCGGAGGTCAAACAAAGAATTTCAACTAGATATCTAACCAAATTATATTTTTATTGCAAAAAGGAAGTGAGAGGGAACAGAATAGCTTTTTGGTCTTGTCTTATCTAGAATAGGTTGGGTCAACAAAATCGACCATTTTTATTTTAACTTCTGACACTGAAACATAGGTTCCCAGGCACCTCCAGAGAATGCTCGGCAACGAAAATCGGTTTTACATAGTTGCATGCAAAATTTTTAACGTGACAAGGTCTTATAATTCGTTGCACCCGGCTGCATGCACCAAAAAACATTAATCATGTGCCGTTACCTCGCGCGTTCCATTTAAGGCTTAAAGTGCAAGCGAGAGCGTGGAACGAGCGACAAAAAGGCACAATCTCCGCGTTGTTCGTCATCTGTTTCTCTCACATTTGAGTGAGCGTGCAATGAAAAGTGAATGTGGTGTCAATTGTTTATGGCAACGATGATTCTTTCGACGTTGTCACGTTAAACTATCGTCTGTAAACCGACTTTGCAGACAACCTATTTTTTTTAGAAAATTAAAGGTTCTGAAAAAAAGGTTTTCTTTTACTTTTTTAGTAAATCTAACCTTTAAAAAATATTTAGGGTCAACGACTAAAGAATTAAAAAACAAAAAAACTTTTTTCGTTTTGAACTTTGTAACTTACCAAAAAAATTATTGACAATTAAAGTTTCTACTATTTCTATCGAAAATTAAAGGCTCTACACAAAAGGTCTTTTATTATTTTTTTTAAATGTATTTAACCAATAAAATAATATTTAAGGTTAAAGATTAAAGAATTTTAAGAAATATAACTTTTTATGAGCGACTGATAGAAATGGTAGAAACTCAATTGTCAATAATTTCACCGGCACACAAACAAAAGTTTGATGTGCACCGGACGCAACCTATCTACGGGTATGTTTTTAGACCCCCTTAATCCGAATTTTAAGTCAGTTTAGGCCGTACTACAGGTCCCAATTTCGACTAAATTGCAAAAACCGTAAAAATGGGTGAAAACTTTTGCTTTTTCTTACGGTTTTTTGCAATTTACTCAAAACTGGAACGTGTACGGCCTAAACTAATTTGAAATTCGATGAGTCAAAAACATGCCCCTAGATAGGTCGCGTCTGTTGTACAAAAACGTTTTTACACAATATGGGCCGGTGCACCCATGCAGAAAATAAAGATTTTTGTACAGCGGACGCGACCTATCTACAGGCATGTTTTTCGACCCGCTGAATCCGAATTTTAGAAAGAGGAGAATTGCCTCTGGGTCTGTTTCTCGACCTCTCGAAAGCCTATGACACTTTGAACTATGACATATTATCTCAAAAGTTGGAGTTATATGGAATTCGTGATAAAGCATTAAAATGGGTTTTATCCTATTTGGCTCACAGACATCAAAAAGTTATAATAGGTCATGGAAAGGATAGGGCTGAATCTAAGAATATAGAGATATCTTTGGGTGTACCGCAGGGTAGTGTGATAGGTCCATTACTTTTTATATTATATACAAACGATATTACTGAATTAAGTCACGATAATTGTAAGATCACAAACTATGCTGATGATACAAACATGTTAGTAACAGCTGAGTGTTTACCTGCCCTTGTTGATAGTACCAAATTAGTAATGACAAAGTCATATGAGTGGTTTACCAAAAATAAGTTAATTTTAAATAATCTTAAGACAAACATGCTACTGTTTCAGACAAGCAGATCAAGAATACAAGCACCAGAAAGTGTGTGTATTAATGATATGTTGGTAGACCTAACAGATAGTACTAAGTTTCTTGGCTTAGTTATAGATAAAAATCTTTGTTATAATGGACATGTGGAGCATGTCTTATCCAAACTGAATAGGGTCTGTTACACACTTGGGGTCTTAAACAAGTATATAGATAACCCAACAAAAAGAACAGTATACTTCTCTAATTTTGAATCACATATTAGATATGGAATCATATTATATGGAAATTGCAGGGACATCGTAAGACTTTTTGTTTGCCAAAAAAGGGCGTTAAGAATAATTCTGGGATTACAACCACTGGAAACATGCAGGGAAAAATTTAAGCAAAATAACTTACTTACTGTGACTGCAATCTACATACAGGAGTGTGTGCTGTTCTTTTTTAAAAATAGACATTTATTTGATTTAAGTGAACCACAAAAAGTGTATCCAACAAGAACACTTAACTACACTTATCCTAAGCATAGATTAAAAATGAAGGAAAATGGAGCACACTACTCATGCCTCAAGTTTTATAATAGTTTACCGCAGAAAATTAAAAGTATTAAAAACGTCAATATCCTAAAAAGACCCTATTCAGTTTTCTTTTAGACATCGAGCCTTATGATATAAAGGAATTTTTAGAATTTTGTAATTAGTATATAGTAACATTTTACTTGACACTATTTCGTTTTATGTATTTTTTTAACATAATTTTGAAATAAAGAATATTATTATTATTATTATTATTATTATTATTTTCAATAAAATTAAGAACTCATCGTTGCCAAGCATTCTCTGGAGGTGCTCAAAACCCAATTTTTTAGTGTCAGAAGTAAATAAAATAGTAGATTTTTTGACTCACACTTATCTAGAGACAAAATAAATTATTTCAAAGGCCTTGTAGATTTTTTTGGATTTTATTATGAAACCGATAAAAATCAATGTTATGACATTTTCTTTTATCTCGTCCATATTAAAAGTAATATTTTATTTTATCTGTTACTCCACATTTGACTTAACTTAATTTTTAACTTAAAAATTTACATGTTAAAGGTCTAGGTTAACATTAATTCTTTTGTTCTAGTTTTAGGTAACATTCGTAACAACATATATTTCCCAACTAACTTGAAAATGAGAAAGGTAACGTGATTCCTAAAAATTTTTTTACATTTTAGACTTTTTACTGTTTTTTTATATTTAATTCAAAAAAAAACATATTTTACTACGAATTTGTAAAAAACAATAAGGCACATTTTCAGTAAATGTTTTGTTTAAAGTTTACCACTCAGTTAATGACGTCAAAAATATGACAAAGGTGGTCGCAATGTACTTATCTGTGGGATACCACAACAAAATTTGTAATTTGTATTTTATAATTGAAATTTAATGTATACCAGATTGTATATTTTTTTATTTAAAGCCTTTTTCTAAAAAAAAATGGTCTAAATAAAATAATTGCAAAAATAGTCGCTATGTATCTGTCGCAGGCAAATGATTATTTTAGGCAAATGACTTCTGCCTGGGCAAATGCCTTCTGCCTGGGCAAATAAAGTATTTTCATTTTCAAAAACTATTTTTCTAGTCAAATATCATTTGATTCTATTTGCCTAAACAATTTTTAGGCAAATGGAAATAGAAATATTTGCATGCACCAGAAGGTCATGCAAAACTGTTACTTTGAGGGCGGGGGTCATGGTTAGTTCTGGTTAGTTTAATCTTTTGTTTTAATTTTTTAATAAAGCAAATTAGGAAAAGATTTAACTAACCAAAACTACCCATGACCGCCCCAATGTGACAGTTTTGTTGAGCGTCTATAGCGCTTGGAACCAATCAAATTACACATGCTTTTGCTTTTTACTGTAGTTTGCAAAACACACTATACACCTAATATGTTATCAAATATACCTATATGTGGTAAAAATAATTAAAATTTAATGGAAAAAAGGGGTTACTACTAGGTTGTATAAAACCACATATGATGGGGGTATTTAAAATGACTTTCTGTGTCATTTTATCAACCCGCTTTTTTTCTTACTATCTAATAAAATTACAATATTTATTACGTAATTTATTGATACTACAGACAAAACCCTACAGATTGAAAATAAAACGAAAAAAAGAGATAACACTGCTTTAGGATCTGAGGTTAATTTAGTTGAATCTAATAGTTACAAATGTAAAAAAAACAAAAAACAAGTGACATTCCAAGAAATTTCACCATCGCCAAAGGCTTTAAGTCAAAGAACTAAACACACTACCACCAACTATTCACTGCTAACTAGTCCCCTGAATCTAATCGAATTAAAGAAAAAGAGAAAAAAGAAAACTTGAAGAAAGAAAGAAAAACAAAATTAAATCTCTAAAGAAATCTAAACGCAATGTTTTTGTCCGTTCTTCTACTAGTAGGCATACCCAAAATGCCATAGATTATTCTAAAAGTGACCATGAACTTGAACCAGAAGCACACCAAAAAGATGAAGACGTTGCCTGTCTATACTGCAATGATTTGTATAGTAAAAATCAAAGAATTGTGGTTTAAATGTATGGTTTGCTCCAAGTAAACCCCTCCCTAATTGTCACCTATCAAAATGTATATTTCTGAAACGTAAGTTTTTTATTTACGCAAAAACCGTACATCAAATATAAAAAGTCAGGAGGTCAAATATGTTCTAAGTCTAATGAGAAGTTAAAAAAATATATTTTTATTTTAGAAAAATGCAGTGGCGTACCATTTTTTTATTAAAAAATATTAACCTTAAACCCCTCATGGACAACACTGGTAATAATATAGTTTTTTCTTGTATGCCAAAAATGTGTTTTGGTGCATAAAAGGCGCCCCCAATTTTTTAAAAATATCTCAATTGGTATAAAAGTTATTACAAAAAACGTTAATTTTTGTAAATTTTTAACACGCTGTAGTTTAAAAACTTAGATGTTTAGGACATTGTTTATATGAAGTTTTTTCATATTTTTTAAGGTAAAATTAGCCCTAAAAGTTTGTCGGAAAAGTTGTGAAACACCCTGTATAATTACTTAAGATACTCACGTAACTTTGGTATTTAGGCTTTTAGCCTTCGTGGACGTGTTAAAAAATATATAATATACAATGTGACCCATTAAGTATGTAACATATGGGAAACTTTTTATTTGCAATTTGTCAGAAAATTTTATTCTTCATAAAAGTTGGTGTATGGTCCGAAACTGTATTAGCAGAAGTTAGTTTTATTAAGTTAAATAAAGACTTCTCCAAAATTGCTGACAATTATACCAACAACATAGAAGAACAATGGAATAAAATAAAGACATCTATTACTAAAATATCACACGAAAACCTCATATTCAAAAGAGAAAAGAAAAAAGAATGGATGACGGATGAAATTATGCAAATGATGGAGGAACGGCGAAAACTTAAAGGTACAAATGTCCATGAATACAAGAAAGTCCACAAGAACATACTACGAAAAATAAAAGAAGCAAAGGAGTCATGGTTTAATCAAAAATGTGCGGAAATTGAAATTCTTCAACAAAAACACGATGATTTCCATATGCACAAAAAGATTAAAGAAATGCAGAACACCAGTCAACAACATAACGCCGGCATAATTATAGACAACGACGGTCAGATCTTGACCAGGGTTGAGGATAAACTAAGTAGGTGGAAGGAATATATGCAAGAATTATTCGGAGACACCACAAGAATACCACCCGAAATAAACAATCTCTACAGCCCAGAAATAACAAATGATGAAGTTAAGGTGGCCATTAAGCGACTTAAAGATGGAAAAGCACCAGGACCTGATGACGTGCATGGGGAAATTTTAAAACTATTGGAGCCCCCCAAATCACAGTTTTTACCAAACTACTTAACAACATATATGAGACTGGGCAATTACCTAAAGACTGGCTACTATCAATTTTCATTCCAATTCCAAAAAACCGAACGCTAGGAAATGCGAGGACCACAGATTGATTAGCCTAATGAGCCACGCACTTAAAATATTTCTCAATCTTATTCACTCTCGCATTTACAATAAATTAGAAGAACATCTCAGTGAAACACAGTTCGGATTCCGAGGGGGCCTTGGAACAAGAGAAGCTCTTTTTAGCTTGCAAGTACTAATACAAAGAGCGAGGGATGTCAACTGCGACGTATTTGCATGCATCATTGATTTTGAGAAGGCATTTGACAAGGTATCACACGAAAAGCTGATTGATATCCTAAAAACATCGGGAATGGACGGTAAGGATATAAGGTTAATCTCAAACCTGTATCTACAACAAAAGGCAACAGTTCGCCTCGAAAACGAACTGTCCGATATATTTGCAGTCGGAAAGGAAGTCCGACAGGGTTGTATTTTGTCACCTGCATTGTTCAATATATTCTCGGAGCATCTATTCAGAAAGGCATTGGATGAATCAGAGGACGGTATTGCAGTTAATGGCCAACTCATAAATAATATTAGATATGCAGATGACACTGTACTGCTGGCAGATAGTGAAGAGGGGCTACAGAGAATTATAGATAATGTCGTGGAAGCGTGCAACGAATATGGACTAAAGCTAAACTGCAAGAAAACTAAAGTAATGATCATTAGCAAGAACATTAACATAAACGCCCAATTTACGATAAACGATACACCATTGGAGAGAGTAGAGAAAATATGTTACCTGGGCTGCAATATCAGTGACACGTGGGATCACAGTTATGAAATAAGGACTAGAATTGAAAAAGCCAGAAGTGCTTTTAAACGCCTTAAAAAAGTACTATGTAACCTCTCCCTGAGCATCAACATACGCATGAGAATTCTTAGATGCTACGTGTTTAGTGTACTTCTCTATGGGGTAGAAAGTAGGAGTCTTACCGAGGCCTCAGCAAAACGCTTAGAGGCATTTGAAATGTAGTACTACCGACGCATACTACGAGTTTCGTACATCCACCATACAACCAACATTACGATTCTCGAAAGACTCGGAAAGGACAAAGAAATTATAACTACCATAAAGAATAGAAAAATGACTTACTTTGGCCACATCATGCGGAATAATAAGTACCAACTTTTACAACTCATCTTGCAAGGCAAGATTGAGGGCAAGCGAGGCCCCGGACGCAGGCGTATATCCTGGCTGGCCAATCTTAGAAAGTGGACCGGCCTAACATCAACTGACCTGTTCCG
This sequence comes from Listronotus bonariensis, assembly GCA_014170235.1. Taxonomy (NCBI): domain Eukaryota; kingdom Metazoa; phylum Arthropoda; class Insecta; order Coleoptera; family Curculionidae; genus Listronotus; species Listronotus bonariensis. The sequence continues at coordinate 6,449 of JACEGR010004780.1, read as the reverse complement.
AGCTGCAGTGAACAGGGTAAGATGGACCAATGTGGTCGCCAACATCATTAGACGATAGGCACCTTTAGAAGAAGAAGTTTTATTAAAAGTTAAATGATATACAGAGTAGTTCAAAAAAGTAAACGCCGCTTAGAAGTAAAGTACCCATTATTTTTAAAAATACAACAAAATTTTAAATAAAAAAGGTATCCTATTTAATTTTTTTTAAATTTTTGAATAATATTGAATTAACCCATGTATAATACCGATTTTTATTATTCTGATTCAATATTTCTTTAAAGCAGTTCTAACCAACTGACTTTAAAACAAATTTAATTAAATCGAAGCAAATTTGCAAAATTGCATTTATAGTTTTTTAGCTAACCCATAACTTTAAATTTGTTGCAAGGATATTTAACAGGGCTTAAAATTATACCAATATGCTTGTTATTAAGGCAAATATACTATAAATAATAAAATCCGTATGAAAATTCTGTATTTACCTTGTAAAATATTTGTTTCTTTTGAAAGTGTAGAACAGATAAATTAAAATTAAAATTAAAATAAATATAAAAACTTTAATAGGAGGCCATAATTTGGTATTTAAGCATAATTTTTGATTCTCAATAACTTTTCTATTTAAAATTTCTTTGTATTTTTAAAAATAAAGGTTCTTTACCCTTAAGCAGTTTTTATTCTTAGCTTATCGTTATCGTTATCGTTATTGTTAAACTGCGTGGTTGCCGAATTGTAGGAATTTTAATATCAATTATTTAAAAGGTTAAAATTTTAATGCCGTATTTATTAAAATATCATTTATACTTAGGCTCTAATTAGCGAAAAATCTATAGCAGTAATAAAAATCAAATAGTGTTAAGAAATTAAAACGGACTTGCACTTTTACGGATATTCTAAATCAGTAATTAATTTAGATGCTACAATTTGGCACACTTGCTTTTTATTCTACTACCAAACCTAACCTTACTTTTTGTGTTTTGCTTATACTGTATTGTTTGCATCTACTTTAAAAAACGAAATCAACAGAAGTGTTTGCATATATTTAAATATGAATTTATATCTTATGAAGAATAAAAGTAATTATGCTTTTTGGTTAATTTTAAAATGGGTGGACCACAGGCAAAAATAAGGTTATGTGTCGAAAGCGCAGACGCAAGATATATTTATTAAAAGAGGCTGCAAAATCTCTGTCTAAAACTGCTGCCGTAATCGTTATGTTTAATAACGATAACCATAAGAAGGCCAAAAAACGTCTGTTATTTTAAGAGGTGCAAAATGTCTCTATTCACAAAGAAAATTAACCTGGGGTCCTTTTCTAGGGGTATTCATCCGTAATTAAAGGAGTCCGGTATGGTTAATAACGATAACGGATCATGTTTGCGTTACTGCGCAGTCTCAGAATAACGTTAACCACAACGGAATTGCAAAATAAGGGGTGCAAAATGTCTCCAATAATTTTTATAATCCAAAGTATAAAATATGTACTGTAAGAGACCTTTAAATTACTAGATCTTTATTCGCGAAAATAACACTATGCACTATGCACAATGGCTTTACTTGGGAAAATAATAATAATAAACAAATTTGTTTTTAATGCGACCTAATGGGTATATTTAAAGTCTAAACCATTAATAGTAGGATTCTTTTTAGACGATTTTTGGTTAAAAAGGAACCAAAGTTTATTTTCTGGTTAAATCCTTACTTCTTTATAGTATTTTTGGAAAATATATTGGTCTTATTACACCTTTTTTAAAAATATTTTAATTAGGATTGCGAAAGTTTAACAAAGGTAAAGAAAAAAATAGAAAAAATGTTTACTCTTATAAATAAACGCAATTATCTTTTGATTTAATTAAAGAATATGTCCAAAACCCTATAAGATCTGTAGAGTTTAAATATCCTATCCTATAAGTCATTATTGTAATTTTAGGAATTATTTATTATTATGGCAACATTTTTTTTCTTTTTTTTAACAATAAATGTTTTACTACAGCACTGCTTTTTATTTTCAATCTTTCTTATCTAACCGCAGCTATCTTTGTTAGTATCGGTCTTTTGGCTTTAACCTCTAAAATTACAAGGGTTACGTTTAGAAAAGTCTGATTGATTAAAAAACAAGAGGTATGTTCAGAAAAGACTAACATATTTGAGTAAAAAATACGACTCTCTGATTAAGTAAAAATGCAAAGAGTACCCTCAAAATGTAGTAATAACGCCACGGAATTGCACGCACTAATAATATCCACGTTCCTGGTAAGTACCGAGCCGAAAACTAAGCCAGACACTTAATGCATATTTTATGCCAACGACGATGACAGATAAAATACATTTTTGAAATAAAATTCGTTTTAAACTTTTATTTATTTTAAATAAATTTATTAAAATTAATTAATAACAATAACATTTTAAATATAACACCCTTTAAACATAAAGTAAGTTGTTACTATTTTTACCAAGCTGGAGAACTATAGCTCGATACAACTGGAGCTGAGTAAGCTAAAGCAGGTGCTGAGTGAGAGCTAAATAAAGTGGGAGCAGAGTAGGCGGAAATGAAAGCAGAGAGTACAGCTGGTCCAGCAGAGTATGATACAGCAGGAGCGGCAGAGTAGGCTAAGGCAGGAGCGGCAGCATAGCTTGATACAACTGGAGTAGCAACAGATTTAGCTACTACTGGAGCAGAGTAAGATACGGCGGGAGCTGCCGAGTATGCTACAGCAGGGGTAGCAGCATAGCTTGTAACAACCGGAGCGGCAAAGGATTTGGCGACAACTGGAGCAGAGTAAGCTAAGGCTGGGGAAGAGTAAGAGCTGACGACCGGAGCTGCTGAGTAAGCAGAGATGACTGAAGGAGCTCCGGCAGCGTAGGTGGCAACTGGAGCTTGAGAGGAGTAGGCGACGGCAGCAGGGGCGTTGAGGAATCCAGCGTTGGCGAAAGCCAAGGTAACGGCAAGGATAATAAGCTGCAAACAAAAACATGTTAAATAAGAAGTTATACTCTACTATACTTCAGCATTGTTTAACTAAGTACGTCAAAATTTCTAAAATATATTTTTTTACTTAAAGCATACCTACTACATCTTATAAAAAATGTTAGTTTGATACCACTGTACAAAACGATATTTTTAAGGAAAGCTAAGTCTTTTTTGTATTATTTTTTATCTTTTTAACACCCCACGAAGGCTTATGCCTAAGTACTAGAGTACCGTCACCGTGGTTGTCGGGTTATTAGCAGTTTGGTAATTGTTTACAAAACAAACGCAATGCCGATTTTAATGAGAATTGTTATACGGGGGTTTTTGGGGCGCTGATTACGAATCTGAAAGAATTTTTTTTCGGACACGTTTCGGTCTTGATCACATTATTCTTGAATAGAAAACTAACCCAAATTTACCATGTTTCCCCTTCTTTTTGCACGCAATTCTTGAGTTTTCCGCTAAATTTGCACTTAATATTAGATATCCACCCTTTAAAAACCCATTTTTTCATTTATTTTACCCATTTTTTCCATAAAATTACAAATTTGCCATGGCTACTGTGATTAAAGTGATTGAAAGTAAAGCTTTGCAATTTTATGAAAAAATGAGTAAAATAACCTATGCAACTTTTTTAATATATTGCATTGTTTAGCTGTAAATTGCAATAAAACATTTTTATCTCCAAATAACGTTTGTAAGTTTGGAAGTATTTTTGTTGCATAGTTATGATGCACTTAACAAATCTATACCATTAGTTTGCTGTAAGGCAGTTTTTTTGCATTCAGGTATTCCGCCTGGGCTAGGATAAAAATTAAGTTGTTGTGTTGGTCCAATTAACAGAGTTTTTGTTTTCCCAATTTAAATTTCAAAATCTAAAAACATGTTTTTTTGGTATTATATGGTATTATTATTTACCTAAAGTTATATGATATTAAGTATTAAGTATATAAGTTATACGTACTTTGAATGCCATTGTTGTGTGTTGATCTAGGTAAATGTTTTTAGAACTGATATCATTTTTAATTTTTCGACGAATTTTATACGAATTGAAGATACAGTGTGATACAACACATAAATCTCCTTGGGTGTCGAATCAACTTTCGCCCAAGAATACCAACTTCTGTGTTAATCTGATGTTCTAGTCCATTAATCACGGTCGACTTAGCGTTTTTTATGCGTTATTTAAAAGTTTAATTCTTGTGCTAATTATTACCTAATTTAATATTATATTAAAAATGCATAAGGTTATCCTTAAAGAAAGGATGTCCGACTATATTTTGACCTATAATAACAGAAAGCCATAGAGTTTTCTTTTAAGTTTTAATTATATCCTCGCCATTTGGTTGCAACATTTCGTTGCTGGAGCCAAAGTCGATTGATGAGATAAGGTCACGATATTCGCCATATTGGCTAGCGCGGCTGTGACGTCAAGTCGAGCCATTTTCGGCCATGTTTGATTTTAGGCAGATCAGTGGCGTAGAATTAATGAGAAAACAAAAAGGAACTGTATGTTGTAAACCAAATTTATTGGATTATTTTAATAGGCAGAACCTAAAACAAAAACATAAATGTGGTTTTAATATTGAAAATTAAAAATTATCAAAGCGACGACTGGACGATGATAATAAAACGGTATCTCGGGGTTTTTAAACATTAGCTTTTTAGATCGAATATTAATTTTTGTGTGTAGACTAGAGGGACATGGGTACACTATTTAAAATTCTCTAAAACTACACAATTTTTTGTTACTACTCTGTATGTATGTAAACTAGTAAGCTTATGCTTTCTGCACAAAAAAGGTATACTTAGTAAGAATCGGTTTTGACAACCGTTTTTAAGGTATTCACGTTTTAGTTGTTCAGTGCACCCGAAAGTATGTACCTTCAATAACATCGTATTAGCTATAATTACAACTGCTCAGATATAAATAGCTGATAGCTAAAAACTCCTGGATACCGAGTTTTATTAAAATGTTTAAAACATATCAGAAAATATCGAAATGCATGAAAAATAAATTTATATCCCTTTAACACCCCGTATCTTCCTTATCATTAACTTTTGGAAATAGGTAGGTATGTTTGTTTAAATCCTAAATGGGTATTTTCGCTTAAGAAATCTGTGGTTTTTCTGTGTACAATTAGCGGACACTCATCAGTATCATATGTACATAAAAACACGAATGACCGAAAACTATTTGACTAAACACTATCAAAATCTCTAAAATAAAACGAGCCCGAACCAATAATATGTGAAGTCTCTAAACTAACCAAAAACATTAACAACTGGAAATCCTTGCCAAATATACAACCAAAATGAAAATGGCAAATTTCCACAGTTTTTACCAAACAAAGCTTCGACAAGGCACGACTCTGTCATCAGCTGATAATGCTACCAACTTTGAACAGAACTGCCAACCGAAATCGTAATTCTCACACCCTCACGTCCCTGACAAAAGCTATCACCGGTCTTGCTTATGTCTAAACCCCTTCTCATAAAGAAACTCTGGCTGGAGCCTACTATTCGCAAAATGAATTTTTGAATGATCGGTTTGTGTGAGGCTTGCTTAATTTATTTCTTGGTTATCATTTTTATTTTATATTTTTTTCATTATCAATGTTGAACATTTTATATTATTTTATATTAGTTAAATTGTTACTTGGTCTCTATCTCTTCTCTGTTTTCCCTCTAAATTTGTTGTATGTTTTGTTTTGTTGTTTTAACGATTTGACGGTGTATAAATATTTTTGTAAGTGGAGAAGAATGGCAACAATTTTTGACATATTTATTATTTTTACTAGCGCGACCTGACAATAAAAAACTTTTTATTAGTTTTAAATTTTTAGATTTAAGATGCTTTGTTTAAGAGGATTGTATTATACTTAGAACAATAAAGCTTTTTGAAGTTGAAGTTGAAGTTGAAGTAACATAAAAACAAAAAGGCCGATTTTCTGATATAGTTCAACTCTGTTATTTTAAATGGAGCACCATGTATGTTTTTCTACAATATTAAAACTCAATCTTTTGCTTTCAAAAATTTCAATTGCATTCCAAATAAGAGTATATGATATTTGACATACCTACAATGGTACAGAAATAACATACGGCAACAAAGCTACAGCTTTTTGTTTATAATACCAAAACTTTTTAAAAACATATAGCCTTACAGCAATTATAATTTTGTAAATAGCGTTTTAGGGGGTTAAGAGGGGGTCGAGGAATATCTCACCAAATCTCACGATGGGGGAAGGGGGGTCTGTGAAAATCTTACGTAATTTTTGTGTAGGTAGAAAGAAGAACAAATTAAATTTTGGGGCAGGCCTCCCTCAGGAAAGAGTGATGTATTGTTGCTTGTTTGGATGAAGGACCTTTTTTGAGGACAAAATCAATTTCGGTTCGAGAAGTTGAGAGTTTTGTATTCCCATCATAAATCTCACGTTAGATTAGATAGGGGGATGGGTTTAAAGAAAATCTTACCTAA